>UESW01003157.1:37812-58231 GCA_900491605.1 Calamus simplicifolius | reverse complement strand
CGCAGCCCCAGATGATCCAGCAAGTTCATGAGCAGGTGATGAGGAAGTCAGACATAGAGCAGGTACGAATACTGATGCAACTATGCACTTATGATATCGTCAGGATGCTCTGCCCAGTTTCGCATCAGAAACTCCTGCCCGCAATCGATTATCTGCCAATAAAAGTAAAACGATTAATATCATTCTAAAATCAACAACTTGAACATGTTCCTTGATATACTTACATCATCTATTATCATCTCGTTGTTAATGAGATCCTGAAGATTTTTTCTGCTTACAACTCCATTAAACTTATTTGTGTAGACGATCTCGTCGGGTTGTTGTCGCTCGCTCAAAAAATTTTGAATAATTATTTGGTCATCTTCGACCGTAGTGTTGGGCTTTGACATGCCCACTGTCTTCACCGACTTTTTGGGTCGGGTTGTCTCATAACATTCGCCGACAGCCGTGGAAGCCTTACGCTTCCTCGGATGTTTTTTAATCCTCCTAACAAGCGACGGCACTCCAATTATTTCTAAGTCCATATTGTCATCCTTTGGCGCAGGGGTGCCAAGTTTATTATCGGATATGGACTCTTCTTTATTTTCATTCCCCTGCTCTGTTTTATCAACCAATGAATCCCCCTCCAATATGTTCTCCCCTGATTTTGCATTCCCTGTCTGAATTGGAAACTCGGATGAATGGTCCTCCTCCGTCTTCTTCTCCTCAATATTTACGTTATCAGGCTCGCGGAGGACCAACTCCAAGGAATGCACCTTCTCTGTTTTCTCGTCCCCCTTGTCCTCCTCGGTTATTGCATAACTTTCCTTTCTGAGAAGTGAATTGAGGAGGCTCTCAGCAATGGACAGCCTGTGCCTGACATCTTCGAGTTGATCCTTAACACACTTCAATTCATTCCTCAACTCGGCGCATCCTGCGCAGCTATCCATTGGTTGAGGGGCGCAGGTTTCTGTTTGTTGAGGGGGGGACGGTTTTAACTGCTGAGGGAGAAGCCATCGCTCTTCTGGCAATGGTTCAATAGCTCCCTCAATCTGCAACACAAGATGATAACAAATTAATATTAACTGAACATATTGACGAATTAAGTTGAAAAAATGGTCACAGCAATGGAGCAATGGAGTAGATTACCAAGTCCTGAGGCTGCAAGTCGGCAACCCGAACCGATTGGTTCTTCGTTTGGTGGTCATACCACTTCAACAGCCGGGGCCGTTTATCAGGGTATGCTGGCTCTCGCATTGATGTATGCTCGAGGAACCACGCCTGAAATTATATTTTTTTGGATATTAAATAAAGTAATATTACGAAAAAATTTTGTCTCAACACTAATAATTTGTCTCAATAAATCTTACCACCAGTGCTGCCGAGCATCCGAACAAGGTAGGCTGCCTCCTAATCTTTTTTGCATTTTTTGAGTGCACCGGCTCCTCGGAACGCAGGCAAGCAGCTATTTCTGGGAGAGCCAGAACAATCAATTCCTTCAGTGCCGAAGCCCAGTCGATGCTACTCAGCTGACTTAAGTCATCCAAGTGCTGGATGAGATACCGTGGACACCTCTGATTAGACTTTGGAGCCAAAAACATGGCCAACATGTATGCGATCCAAAGTCGGACGGTGTCCTCGACATCCTCCTGCACTTTAGATGGCCGGAGTTGAAATATCAACTTCTCCAAACCTGATTGGCGAAGATCTAAACCCTGGCCAAACCGTCTGAACAACCTTCCGTTGAACATTTGGCTGGACGTGTCGATCTTCTTCCCATGACATGGAAGACCCAAAATGAGTGCGACTTCTTCGGCACTGAATTTAATTGCTTTTTCACCAAACATGAACTCGTCGCCACCATTGTGACATCTAATGATGTCTGCTAGCAGTCGCCCGTCGACTGTGAACGTCTGCATGTCGACGAAGGCACCAAATGGGGTCCTTCGAATCAGTCTTGTATGGCGTCTAGAGAACCCCATCCTCCAAACCTTCTGAACATATACTGCCGGCCTGCAGCTATTCTTAAACAGCTGGGAAGCCTTCACTGGGGGGACTGGAACAATTTTATTGTCAACGAAAACAGGGGGTAAGACAGAAGACATACATGTCAATAAATTTTAAGATAGAATATCGTAATATTTAATATAGTGATAAACATACCTGAAGGAGCCGCATCCTCAGTCGAACGAAGAACCAGGTCCTTGCATTGTTCCGCCATTTTCTCTGTCTGCTTCTTCTTTGTTCGCGGTCTTCGTGCACAAACGAAAGCGCTCATCTCCATGACTGAAGAATTCGGAAGAATAAACTATGGAACGAGTTTAGGAGAGAAAAGAGACCAGTGGCTTCTCGAGCAAGAGAAGAAGAATGTCTTCTTGAGCAAAAGGATGGCTTCTCGAGCAACAGACGATTGAGGGGTTTTTCTAGGGTTTTTGCCGACCTAAGAGAAATACGAAAGGACACCCGGATCGCCACGATCACATCAATGAGACCCGCGAAGCCATAGGAACCGCCCACGTTTACAAACTTTTCTCGGAAATTTGCAATGGCTCAGTTACTAGGGTGTCGTCGAATGAGTACTACGCTGACGTCAAATTACCGCCTTTTTCAAGCATGGGTGTCGTCTCGTTAGAGCTAGGGTGTCGTGAGATCTCAACTGGGGTGTCGCGAATGATTTTCTGCCGAATTCAATTAGGGTGTCGCCGAGTTCTCTCTATGTGCACATTTATAAGACGGGTGTCGTCGCCCTAAAGCTAGGGTGTCGGGGGATTTCGTCTGGGGTGTCGCGAAGGACTAACGGCCGACTTCGACCTAGGGTGTCGCTGGGATTATCTCCGTTGTCTCTTGTTCAATCACGGGTGTCGTCGCCCTAGAGCTAGGGTGTCGTGAGATCTCAACTGGGGTGTCGCGAATGATTTTCTGCCGAATTCAATTAGAGTGTCGCCGGGTTCTCTCTATGTGGACATTCATAAGACGGGTGTCGTCGCCCTAGAGCTAGGATGTCGTGGCATTTCAACTGGGGTGTCGCGAATGATTTTCTGCCGAATTCAATTGGGGTGTCGCCGGGTTCTCTCTATGTAGACATTCATAAGACGGGTGTCGTGAGATCTCAACTGGGGTGTCGCGAATGATTTTCTGCCGAATTCAATTAGAGTGTCGCCGGGTTCTCTCTATGTGGACATTCATAAGACGGGTGTCGTCGCCCTAGAGCTAGGATGTCGTGGCATTTCAACTGGGGTGTCGCGAATGATTTTCTGCCGAATTCGAACTAGGGTGTCGCTGGATTATCTCCGTGTCTCTTGTTCAATAACGGGTGTCGTCGCCCTAGAGCTAGGGTGTCGTGAGATCTCAACTGGGGTGTCGCGAATGATTTCTGCCGAATTCAATTATAGTGTCGCCGGGTTCTCTCTATGTGGACATTCATAAGACGGGTGTCGTCGCCCTAGAGCTAGGATGTCGTGGCATTTCAACTGAGGTGTCGCGAATGATTTTCTGCCGAATTCAATTGGGGTGTCGCCGGGTTCTCTCTATGTAGACATCATAAGACGGGTGTCGTGAGATCTCAACTGGGGTGTCGCGAATGATTTTCTGCCGAATTCAATTAGAGTGTCTTCGGTGTCATTTGGCAGAAACTAGGATGTCTCGTATGTTTCCGTTCTTCGGGTGTCGCCGCGCAAGTCTTCGGTGTCATTTGCCAGAACTAGGATGTCTCGTATGTTCCGTCCTTCGGGTGTCGCCACGCAAGGCTTGGGTGTCGTTTGCCAGAGCTAGGATGTCGCGTATGTTTCCGTCCTTCGGGTGTCGCCGCGCAAGGCTTGGGTGTCGTTTGCCAGAACTAGGATGTCTCGTATGTTTCCGTCCTTCGGATGTCGCCGCGCAAGACTAGGGTGTCGTTTGCCAGAACTAGGATGTCTCGTATGTTTCCGTCCTTCGGATGTCGCCGCGCAAGTCTTGGTGTCATTTGCCAGAACTAGGATGTCTCGTATGTTTCCGTTCTTCGGGTGTCGCCGCGCAAGTCTTCGGTGTCATTTGCCAGAACTAGGATGTCTCGTATTTTCCGTCCTTCGGGTGTCGCCGCGCAAGTCTTGGGTGTCGTTTGCCAGAGCTAGGATGTCGCGTATGTTTACGTCCTTCGGGTGTCGCCGCGCAAGGCTTGGGTGTCGTTTGCCAGAACTAGGATGTCTCGTATGTTTCCGTCCTTCGGGTTTCGCCGCGCAAGTCTTGGGTGTCGTTTGCCAGAGCTAGGATGTCGCGTATGTTTCCGTCCTTCGGGTGTCGCCGCGCAAGTCTTGTGTGTCGTTTGCCAGAACTAGGATGTCTCGTATGTTTCCGTCCTTCGGGTGTCGCCGCGCAAGACTGGGTGTCGTTTGCCAGAGCTAGGATGTCTCCTATGTTTCTGTTCTTCGGGTGTCGCCGCGCAAGGCTTGGGTGTTGTTTTTCAGAACTAGGATGTCTCGTATGGTTCCGTCCTTCGGGTGTCACCGCGCAAGGCTTGGATGTCGTTTGGCAGAACTAGGATGTCTCGTATGTTTCCGTCCTTCGGGTGTCGCCGAGTAGGGTGTCGTTTGGCAGAACTTGGATGTCTCGTATGTTTTCGTCCTTCGGATGTCGCCGCTCAAGGCTTGGATGTCGTTTGGCAGAACTAAGATGTCTCGTATGTTTCCGTTCTTCGGGTGTCGCCGCGCAAGTCTTCGGTGTCATTGCCAGAACTAGGATGTCTCGTATGTTTCCGTCCTTCGGGTGTCGCCGCGCAAGGCTTGGGTGTCGTTTGCCAGAACTAGGATGTCTCGTATGTTTCCGTCCTTCGGGTTTCGCCGCGCAAGGCTTGGGTGTCGTTTGCCAGAGCTAGGATGTCTCGTATGTTTCCGTTTTTCGGGTGTCGCCGCGCAAGTCTTCGGTGTCATTTGCCAGAACTAGGATATCTCGTATGTTTCCGTCCTTCGGGTGTCTCCGCGCAAGGCTTGGGTGTCGTTTGCCAGAACTAGGATGTCTCGTATGTTTTCGTCCTTCGGGTGTCGCCGAGCAAGACTAGGGTCGTTTGGCAGAACTTGGATGTCTCGTATGTTTTCGTCCTTCGGATGTCGCCGCTCAAGGCTTGGATGTCGTTGGCAGAACTAAGATGTCTCGTATGTTTCCGTTCTTCGGGTGTCGCCGCGCAAGTCTTCGGTGTCATTTGCCAGAACTAGGATGTCTCGTATGTTTCCGTCCTTCGGGTGTCGCCACGCAAGGCTTGGGTGTCGTTTGCCAGAACTAGGATGTCTCGTATGTTTCCGTCCTTCGGGTGTCGCCGCGCAAGTCTTGGGTGTCGTTTGCCAGAGCTAGGATGTCGCGTATGTTTCCGTCCTTCGGGTGTCGCCGCGCAAGTCTTGTGTCGTTTGCCAGAACTAGGATGTCTCGTATGTTTCCGTCCTTCGGGTGTCGCCGCGCAAGACTAGAGTGTCGTTTTCCAGAACTAGGATGTCTCGTATGTTTCCGTTCTTCGGGTGTCACCGCGAGAGACTAGGGTGTCGTTTGCCAGAGCTAGGATGTCATAAAACGTATCAAGGTTTTCCAGTCCAGTTGCTGAAGTATTTTCAGCCTCTAAGCTGGAAGAAACAGAGTTCTTCTTCTTGCACAGATGCCATAAAACGTAAAATGGCGCCATGAAGGAGCGAAAGGCATTTTCGTCCGCACGAAAAATTCAAAAAAAAGCGAACAGCAATAAATGTTCGTCACGTTCAGAACGTTACGTCAAACCCCTGGCATGCCGCCTGTCATGTCATCCACGTCGGATCCACGTGGACCAATAGGAAGACGTGGTGCAGCCCACGTCATCGTTGCTGCACCGGGGCCGGTGTACAAAGTGTTTTCCGTTTTGATATGGTTTCCACTTGAAATCTTTGTTTTCGGCCCAAGAATTACATTTGTAAACATATAGTTATTATTTTATATTTCAAATTTAATAATTAATAATTAAATATAAAATTATTAAAAAAATTAAATAAAACTGAAAAAAGTAACTTGAGCTTTAATTTTTATTAAAAATTTTAATTTTATCTAAGTAATTAATTATTATTAAGTTTATAAATTATTATTTTTAAAATATATAATATACTTGGAGATACAATAAGTAAATAAAAGCCTATCAAAAACTAAAAATGAAATGTGAATGTTTAAATATAATTAATTGAGAATAGGTGAGGAGAGATAAATCGGTTTAAATAAAAGTTCATTCAATAAATTTTAAATGATAATTAAAGTAAAAAAGATTTCATGCGGCTGCCATTGATTGTTTATAGGCTTTTACTATTGATTGTCTTTATTTTTTTTTTAATTTTATGGAATGTAATTAAGCTGCAATTCCATTTGCTGTGCTAAGGAAAAGGATTGGATTCCAAAGGGATCCCCACAGTAAAATTAAATTTGAATTTGAATTTGGATTCATCAAAATAAGAAAGCTTGGAACTTACATCCAAATTTGATTAATAGTTAGATTCAAGTTCAGGTTTGAATTTTTTGAGGTTCAATTGAGCTCATGATTTTAGTTGGCTAGTTGTCCAAGGGTTAACAATTTCTCAAACAAAAAAAATTTATTGCACTAGCTTAAGAAAAGTTTTCACATAAAAGGAATGCAATAAAGAAATCAAATGATTTGTTTAAAAAAAAATTCTTATTTGAAATCAATTTAAGTATATATTATGTTATTTTACTTGAAACAAAATTAAAATCTATTTTTTTTGATACAGACGGATAATTATAATTAAATTAAAATTTATTTTGAAACTAAGAAAGAACAAGTGAGAGTGAATAAGATGATCTAGAAGAAAAGGATCTAAAGAAAAGTAATTGGCAGAAATCATATTGCCAAGTTTCTTTATATTTTTATATTTACATATATTATATGTAATTTATGTTTTAATATTTGGTTTTTGAGCTTTTGAATTCAAAATAGGTGAATTCAAATTCTGTGCAATAAGAATCTTAAATATAGAACCTGATGCGAGGTAAAATTGTTATTGAATCAATATCCGCACATATTAGAGAAAGGTTAGGATCATTTTTGATTTCTGCCCGTGAGATATCACACTTGAAAAAGATAAATTACCGCGCCTCGGCATGACCGAGCCATTTTCATTTCTCGACAAGGCCGAGCCATTTCTATACCTCAGCAGGTCAAGGGCAGTTAAAAGTTGAGTATGACCCTTCGACCACGATCAATAGAGATTTAAACTCCTAATTATGCGGTGAAATTTCAGTCACATCAGCTTCCAGCACTCCAAGAAGGAAATAAAATATGGTTTGTTGCCTATAAATAACCACGTAATCGAATCTTAAAGCTCCAATCATCTTTCTCGGCCATGGATCCTCATAATAAACAAGATTCAAATTTCACCAGCCTTATAACTAACTTGATTCGAATCAGATTCAAATCATACCGATTTCTTACTTTCCAAGACACGTTCGAGGAGTCAGGTGAATAACTCGCCAATATTCAGATAGCCTATAAATACCTTGTCCTAAAAGTTTCTTGAGGTACACATACCCTTTAACTGAAAATCCATTGAGGCTCAAACAGAGTTTTCGACTCTCGAGAAGCCATTCTTGAGGGACTCTTCTGCATGAGCCTTCTTGTCATATCTGTTTGCTGTGAATCTTCACTGACTTGGGCGTCGAAGGGTTATATGCAGGGGCCACCCCCAATGCTTCTTGCGTGAAGACTATCTTGCAGGTTCACCTAGATGATAGATTGCCATCCAGATCCTAACGTGAGTCGCTCCCAAGCCGAAGAACGAAGTTTCGCAGCAATAGATTGATACTAGAGGAAGGGCCTCAAGTCCCATTTAACTTGAAATCAAGGAGACAAGGTTCTGGATAAGAAGAACAATCCCTCAATGGCCAACCGAAGAAAAGCAACCTCAGAAGCTCCGGATCAGGCTGCATCCCAAAGGCCTGATCCCATGAATAATGTGGCACCCCCGCAACCACCGCCAACTGAGATTTCTCCACCGCCGATAGTACCGGTCACTCAATACCAGTTCGCCATGTTGGTTCAGCAGGTCTAAGCTCTGACCCAGCTAGTACAAGGCTCCACAGAGTTCCTCTTTCAACTGCACCAGCTCCACAACTTTTCGACGGAGCTGCTGCCCCTGTTCTGCCGGTGGTTTCATCTTCCTGTCCGCTCAAAGTTACGAGCCGCCTCCAGCAGCCCAACCATAAAGGGCCTAAGTTGGTACCGCAGAGGATTGGGAAAAAGAGTCCGCTTAGATCTCGCCAAGCTCGGTCTCTCTTCCCGATGTACTCTCGCCATGACTCAATGCCGCGACCACGATCCCTTCGTTCCAACTGTCCTACCATCCATGATGAGAAAGTTCAATAACAACCTTATGAGATGCTCCAGGAGTGGTGCCAAGGGTTGGATGTTGTCAAGCAAGCTTCTCCTCCCCATTGAAGGTGAAACAAGGCATCCCCTTTTTTGAGGAGATTATACGGGAAGTGATCCCTTCCCATGTTAAGCTCCCCACCATCAAGCCATAACATGGTTCCATCGATCCTGATGACCATTTGAGCAGCTTTCGATCCATCATAATGTTTCATAGAGCATCATATGCGATCCAATGTTGAGCCTTCCCCTCTACTCTTAGAAGATCCGTCAGAACTTGATTTAATAGCTTGAAGCCAGGTTCCATCAGTTCTTTCGACGAACTGAGCTATCTATTCATCAGCCACTTTATCAGTAGTCATCGTCACCGAAGAAGGTCCGACTCCCTCTCATGGCGTGTTAGAGCTGGCAGGCCATATTTCGTTCGGTGTGGATGGCTGCAGTTGGTTGGTGGGCCAGGTCCCATCAGACGTGAGAGGCCATAGTTGGTTAGTGGGTCAGGTCCCATCAGGAGTGGAAGGCCACAGTTAGTTGGTAGGCTAGGTCCCATCAGGAGTGGGAGACAGCAGTTGGTTGGTGGGCCAAATGAGCCGTTCTCTAAGAGAGACCTTATCGAGGAGGCCGAGTGGGGGTGCTGCTCGGGTGGCTCGAGAGGCCGATTAGAGGGCAATGTTCGGGTGGCTGAGTCGAAGTACTACCCTAGAGACCGACTGGGGGTGCAACCCGAGTGGCCGAGTTGGAGTCCTACCCGGGAGGCCGGCTGGGGGCGCTGCCAGGGTGGCCGAATCGGATTCTTACCCGAAAGGTTAGTTGGGGGCGTTACCTACGTGGCTGAGTCGGAGTCTTGCCCAGAGGGCCGACTGGAGGTGCTGCCTGGGTGGTTGAGTTGGAGTCCTACCTAGGAGGTCAGCTGGGGGCATTATCTGAGTGAACGAGTCGGAGTCCTGCCAAGGGGGTCGACTGGAGGCGCTACCCAGGTGGTCGAGTCAGAGTCCTATACGGAATGCCAGTTTGGGGCGCTATCCGGTTGGCCGAGTCGGAGTCCTATCACGAGGTCGGCTGAGGGCGCTTCAAAACTCAGTTGCTGATGTTGATCGGGCATGATCATGTCAACTCCGTTAGATGGTTTCTGCTATTGGTTTAATCATGGCCTCATTGGACGATCTCTGCCGTTGATTGAGGGTGGCTTCATAAGCCACTTCAATAAACACTAGATTGTTTCTGAATAATTATTTGTAATGATACGGACAAACTATACAACAAAAGCATAGAACTAGTCCGACCAGGAAGACAAGGCAAAGTGACACTTTGTATTATCTTTTACGTCTTTTTGATGGTAATGTCAGAAGTGGTTGGATGTGCATGTTAGCTACTGCGCCACAAAGAAGCTGCAGGGTAAAATCTGAAGGGTGGTTTCTCCTAAAGTTAACCGCTTTCCAAGGCATCTTCCACTATCGATTTTAAACATACCATCCGCCGGGAGAGAAATGGTTTTTATTTTTGAATGCATCACTGCAACATCTTTAGTTGCTTATCCCTTCATCTTAGATGTTAACGACCTATCAAAATTCCAATATTTTCCAACATTTTAACCAATGATGCCGTTGGCCATCTCTCACCTCTCAGGTTTTCTGTAATGCTTTTCTGCTGGGACCTACTGGACCATCTGAGGAACCTCGGCTTTTAGAATCAGGAATCTCTGCAGATTTTGTTTAAAAAAATACCAGCAGCGGAAATGCTTCGTATGCAAGTCCGGATTCGAGTTTCCAAACAATTTCTAAAACCATAATAGAAGGTCTAAAACATCATTAATGCGAAGCAATTGCTTAAACTATGTCAACTTCTCAGGATAAGGAGTGGAGATCACATTTAATTAATTATTCAGTGGCAACAAAATTCCATTATAAGCAGCAAAGATGATGAGAACATTGATGAAACGTAGATTATAACCTGATCTTGAGTAATATATTAAGAAAAAGAATGAATACATAGAACTACAAAAAAAAAAAAAAAGCCTTTTCTCTGACTAAAGTTATTGCCGCAATGGTCGGCTTGGCTTGTTAGATCGGCTGTTTACTAAACTATGACCCAGTGGAGGAAAATCATCTGAACCCAATTTAAAGGGACTGCTGGAAGCCTGCCCAGTTATTCCTACTGGCGCCTGGCCCTTTGAATTAAGGCTCTGGTGGTGATGCCAATGTTTCCCCGAAACTTGAGCATACGGCCTAATTTGCTGTTGAATTGGAGAATGTTGGCTTGCTATTTGTTGCATTGGGGATTTTATTGGTGGATATGATACAGGTCGAAGATTTTGCAGCTCTGGGTCAGATGAGAATTTATAAGGAAGCTTACTATCATCCATCTTTCTGAATGTGATAGAAATCCTGCAATGTTATAGAAGTGATTAGAAATTGCAAAAGTTGCAGATATAATAGCTCAATCACCTGAATAAACTGCAAAAACAAGCATGGATACTACCTTTTGGAGGGTACAGCTGGTACACAATGCTTTGCCACATCAGCACCATTGGCACTTAAAATAAGCACAGAACTGCAAAGTAAAAAAAAAAAAAAACATAATCATGTTCTACACAATCCATAACCTATTGTGGTTAAAGCTTGTCCAGAGGTTTCAGTTCTCTTATTAGCAGGTAACATGAATAACATGGTAGTGATAAAAAAAAAAAAACAAAAAGGGGAGATAATACACATACCCAAGAGGTAGAGGTATTGCAATAGATCCTGAGAATTCTCCTGGTCCAATCACTTTAAGCTCTCTACCAAATAAAATGTTACACTCTGATAGGAAGGAGACCGTGCAAAAAGGGCGGACAAAGTCATGATGATCTATGTGAGGTGGAATGCAGTCGTCTTTATCATATATGTTGATGATGCAACTATCAGGGACACAAGTAGGAGGAAGGACATGCCATGAGACCATTCTCTTGATCATTGATTTTAATAAGGGTGGAATGGGATCTACTTCCTCATCCCGCATTATGCCTGGAGGATTCCCATTCTTGTCCTGCAGAGTATACATAATTTGTGATCAGAATCACATTAGTCAATGTAGTTACAATGGTGGAAATGTTGCTGGTTATGATAGTGAATGCAGATATACCACTGCATAGTTGTAGCAGCAGCCAAAATGCAGCGTCACACGCCCTTTCCCGCGCATCCACTTTCGTGGCTCTGAATATGTACGATCTAAGGTAAAAAAAAAATAAAAGTTAAAATAAAACAATTAAAAGTGAAGTACCCATGCAATTTTACATCAATAAAATGAAAATGATAAGACATAGCTCAACTCATAACTTTCTATATTTTTCTACCTTAACAAGTGAGTGAACAACTCCCTAAAATTTATTACCTAAAATCAAGTATATAGATTTGGATAGCAGCAGCTTTATATTAGTTACACAAGTGCAACAAAGTAACCATTCCTTGGGAAGTAAGCCAGCCCCAAAATTTATGGTGATTGATCATGCTCTTAACAAGTTGATATAACAGAAAGCTAACTCCTATTGTTAAAGAAGTCAATGGAATTAACGAACAAATTTTCTGTGTAGTCTGGATGTTATCTGATGCATGCACATCAACAGGAACCCTGACATAGTTTCTCCACTCAACCGAGAGGTGCAAGCAGAGTATTTGCTTGAACCCTATGCCCCTTTGACCAATATTACACAAGGGAAAGAAGATTACACAAAGGAGTGAGCATTATGATGGATAAAAGTTTCCAATCTTACAAGCACCATTTATTTTGCAAGCCTGGGCAAAAGGATAACATGTTAAAGATGGCATCCTTAAAAATGAAAATGAATTTTAGAAGGCAAGCTTTGTTTACATTTTATATTAGTTAGAATATTTGCAAAGAAAAAAGAAAGCTAGCATAGAACCTGCCAATGGCAGCTCTAGAGCTTCTCAGATGCTAGAACCAGTCAATGGCAGTGAGATGTTCTTCAAAGAAAGTGTTGCACTCATGATTGTTAAATGTAGATTACGTGTGAACATGGTGTTAATGTCTATCATCCTTCCTGTAGTAATTGAGCAAAGTAGGGAGAGAATATTACGCTGTTTATCATGGGAAGTTAGTTTCCCTCAATGGTAACGCAGTCTAGTTAATTAATGGGGGGGTTACAATTATTAAAAGAGCCTGGCTATAAATATGATCTCCAGATAATGAAGGATTTCTTTTATAGGATTCGAAAAAACTTTTGTTTCCTCAACTGAACGATTCACCAAATCTTCAAAGATAAAAAAGAAGGAAGATTTTTGATAAATCTCTTGTCATTTTTTTCTTTTTTCCATCACTGCAATTTTCATCCTATAACTAAAAAGCTCATAACATTAATCTGCTGCACATATTTTCTAATTGTAGTTGACATGCAGGATAAAGAATTTGATTACATCTCGTGCTATTTTTTCTCATTTCAGAAAGAAGCCCACATATTAAGAACTCGTAACATTAAAATTTACAAATTCCAGATGGCAGTCTGCATACAGGATAATCAAAACAAATTTTATGATTGTTCTTCATTATTTCATGCTTTTTTTTCGATAATAGCAAATTATGCCTCTGTGTACACATTGCACGCAACTAGAATTGAATTCTCCTATGGAAAAAAATAAAGAAAATACTGTTCTCTCTCATGTTTTTGTGTTTTCTTTTTTATCTTGTATCATCCCTTTATTTTGATGACAGCATATTTTCTATTATTTTGAAGTTATATTTTTTTAAAAATTATTTTGATTTTCAATCATCAAACATGTTATTATCACCAAAATAAAATAAATGTGCAAGGGGAATCCAAGATTATACCTTTGAGTTGGCGATTCCTCCCCATCTCCTGAAGATCGTAGACGCAATCCACAATCCTCTTCTGCTCTGCAGCACTAAAAACTCCAGTGTGAAGCTCCAGCCCCTCGAGCACATTGATCCACCGGCCATCGACCTTCTCCATGTGCTTGAAGTCCTTCTTCCTCCCCACCATCGAGAACCTCATCGCCTCCCTCTGCTCCCTCGGCAACGGAGTCCCTCCATCGGCCTCAGCCCTCTCCGCGGCCGCCAAAGAACCGTCTCCATCGTCTCCTTCCTCCGTCGATCTCGAACTACCATGGCTGAATTGCCGGCTGGGCTGCCCACGCCTCGGGGCCCAGTCGGAAGCTGGCGAGCCCCGCGACGAGCTCGCCGACTAAGGGCTGGATCGATACCCGCCGTTAATCCAAGAAGGAGATCTCCATCTGCTGCCCCCTTGATCGAAACCTTATCGAGTTTTCCTGAAAGTTGAAGCCAGGAGTCGTGATTTCGGACCCAAGAATCGGAAGAAGTGGAAAAGTTGGCAATATTCGAACAAAATAGAGAAGAAAATTAGAAATTAAACCCGACGACGGGAGAGAAGTTAGCGATGACTCACCAGCGAGGTCGTCGACGGTGGGAGTGGATTCGCCTACAGCCATGATGACGCCCTTTGAGAAGAAAAGTGGAATTTGTTCAGAGGGATTGGGGGATGAAGTTTGGAAGGTATCCGAATTAGGGATGAGATTGCGAAATTAGGGATGAGATTGCGAGGCTTTGGTTATTTAATATTTATATTGAGATTACAGATAGAGAGAATAACAGATTAGCGGGACTTCCGCAGGTTCTGAGAAAAATCTGCGTGTTTTGCGGCTCTGTGGATTTTGAGTCGACCAGGGCCGCGATTTGATCAATCGAGTTGGCCGTTACTTGCTTGGCTGTAATTCGAATTTGGACTCGATTTAATCGAATTAAATTGGATCGAATATATGAAAAAAAAAAACCAACAGAGCATTTGACCCAGGTCGTGATTAATTTTGATATGGTTTCCACTTGAAATCTTTGTTTCCTCGGCCAAAGATTTACATTTGGGTTAAACATATAGTTATTATTTTATATTTAAAATCTAATAATTAATAATTAAATATAAAATTATTAAAAAAATTAAAAAACTAAAAAGAAGCAAGTTGAGCTTTAATTTTTACTAAAAATTTTAATTTTATCTAAATAATTAATTATTTTAAGTTTATAAATTATTATTTTTAAAAATATATTAATATACTTGGAGATACAATAAGTAAATAAAAGCCTATCAAAATAAAAATGAAACGTGAATGTTTAAATATATTAATTGAGAATAAGTGAGAAGAGATAAATTGGCTTCAATAAAAGTTCATCCAATAAATTTTAAAAGATAAATAAAGTAAAAAAGATTTCATGTGGCTGCCATTGATTGTTTATAGGCTTTTACTATTGATTGTCCTTTAATTTTTTTTTAATTTTATGGAATGTAATTAAGCTGCAATTCCATTTGCTATGCTAAGGAAAAGGATTGGATTCCAAAGGATCCCCACAGAAAAATTAAATTTGGATTTGAATTTGGATTCATCAAAATAAGAAAGCTTGGAACTTACATCCAAATTTGATTAATAGTTAGATTCAAGTTCAGATTTGAATTTTTTGAGGTTCAATTAAGCTCATGGTTTTAGTTGGCTAGTTTGCCAAGGGTTAATAATTTCTCAAACTAAAAAAATTTATTGCACTAGCTTAAGAAAAGTTTTCACATAAAAGGAATGCAATAAAGAAATCAAATGATTTACTTATATATTATGCGTGCGAGTAATGCCTGGAACTAAATAGTTAGAACTGTGTTAAATTTGATTACAAAAAAGCAATACTTGAAGTATGTCACAGTGGGTCGTTATGGGCATGTTAGTATAGATTTCGTCCATGGCTTGTGTACTCGATGATAACCCTTTGCTCAACTGCTAGTATAATGCACAATTCATGCAATTTGATTTTTTTTTTTTTTTTTTGGCTTTTTCTGTGGGCAGACACGGCATTCTGAAGGATCTTTCAATGGTTTCTGAAGAGGTGCTTAAACAATAGTTTGGTGAATAATATTAGAAGATTATTTTAAGGAATTACGCCATGAAGCTCTAGTTATGTCAAATATTTGAAACCCCAGATATCTATAATCGTACATACTAGGATCAAATATAGATTATTAGATTAACGATGCTTAGAGGAGCGTCTCTAACGTTTTTCCCAGTTAAAATCTGAACGGTGGTTTCTCCTAAAGTTAACCGCTTTCCAAGGCATCTTCCACTATCGATTTTAAACATACCATCCGCCGGGAGAGAAATGGTTTTATTTTTGAATGCATCACTGCAACATCTTTAGTTGCTTATCCCTTCATCTTAGATGTTAACGACCTATCAAAATTCCAATATTTTCCAACATTTTAACCGATGATGCCGTTGGCCTTCTCTAAGGTTTTCTATAATGCTTTTCTGCTGGGACCTACTGGACCATCTGAGGAACCTCGGCTTTTAGAATCAGGAAACTCTGCAGATTTTGTTTAAAAAAATACCAGCAGCGGAAATGCTTCGTATGCAAGTCCGGATTCGAGTTTCCAAACAATTTCTAAAACCATAATAGAAGGTCTAAAACATCATTAATGCGAAGCAATTGTTTAAACTATGTCAACTTCTCAGGATAAGGAGTGGAGATCACATTTAATTAATTATTCAGTGGCAACAAAATTCCATTATAAGCAGCAGTAAGATATACTTTTTCAAAGATGATGAGAACATTGATGAAACGTAGATTATAACCTAATCTTGAGTAATATATTAAGAAAAAGAATGAATACATAGAACTACAAAAAAAAAAAAGCCTTTTCTCTGACTGAAGTTATTGCCGTAATGGTCGGCTTGGCTTGTTAGATCGGCTGTTTACTGAACTATGACCCAGTGGAGGAAAATCATCTGAACCCAATTTAAAGGGACTGCTGGAAGCCTGCCCAGTTATTCCTACTGGCGCCTGGCCCTTTGAATTAAGGCTCTGGTGGTGATGCCAATGTTTCCCCGAAACTTGAGCATACGGCCTACTTTCCTGTTGAATTGGAGAATGTTGGCTTGCTACTGTTGCACTGGGGATTTTATTGGTGGATATGATACAGGTCGGATATTTTGCAGCTCTGAGTCAGATGAGAATTTATAAGGAAGCTTTCTGTCATCCATCTTTCTGAATGTGATAGAAATCCTGTGCAATAAGCAATGTGACAGAAGTGATTAGAAATTGCAAAAGTTGCAGATATAATAGCTCAATCATCTGAATAAACTGCAAAAACAAGTATGGATACTACCTTTTTGAGGGTACAGCTGGTACACAATGCTTTGCCACATCAGCACCATTGCCACTTAAAATAAGCACAGAACTGCAAAGTGAAAAAAAGAAAAACATAATCATATTCTACACAGTCTATAACCTATTGTAGTTAAGCTTGTCCAGAGAGGTTTCAGTTCTCTTATTAGCAGGTAACATGAATAGTATGGCAGTGATAAAAAAAAACAAAGTGGGAGATAATACACATACCCAAGAGGTAGAGGTATTGCAATAGATCCTGAGAATTCTCCTGGTCCAATCACTTTAAGCTCTCTACCAAATAAAATGTTACACTCTGATAGGAAGGAGACCGTGCAAAAAGGGCGAACAAAGTCATGATGATCTATGTGAGGAGGAATGCAGTCGTCTTTATCATATATGTTGATGATGCAACTATCAGGGACACAAGTAGGAGGAAGGACATGCCATGAGACCATTCTCTTGATCATTGATTTTAATAAGGGTGGAATGGGATCTACTTCCTCATCCCGCATTATGCCTGGAGGATTCCCATTCTTGTCCTGCAGAGTATACATAATTTGTGATCAGAATCACATTAGTCAATGTAGTTACAATGGTGGAAATGTTGCTGGTTATGGTAGGGAATGCAGATACCACTGCATAGTTGTAGCAGCAGCCAAATTGCAGCGTCACACGCCCTTTCCCTCGCATCCACTTTCGGGGCTCTGAATATGTACGATCTAAGGTCAAAAAAAAAATAAAAGTTAAAATAAAACAATTAAAAGTGAAGTACCCATGCAATTTTACATCAATAAAATGAAAATGATAAGACATAGCTCAACTCATAACTTTCTATATTTTTCTACCTTAACAAATGAGTGAACAACTCCCTAAAATTTATTACCTAAAATCAAGTATATAGATTTGGATAGCAGCAGCTTTATATTAGTTACACAAGTGCAACAAAGTAACCATTCCTTGGAAAGTAAGCCACCCCAAAATTTATGGTGATTGATCATGCTCTAACAAGTTGATATAACAAAAAGCTAACTCCTATTGTAAAGAAGTCAATGGAATTAACGAACAAGTTTTCTGTGTAGTCTGGATGTTTCTGAGGGAACCCTGACATTGTTTCTCCACTCAACCGAGGGCAAGCAGAGTATTTGCTTGAACCCTATGCCCCTTTGACCAATATTACACAAGGGAAAGAAGATTACACAAAGGAGTGAGCATTATGATGGATAAAAGTTTCCAGTCTTACGAGCACCATATTTTGCAAGCCTGAGCAAAAGGATAACATGTTAAAGATGGCATCCTAAAAATGAAAATGAATTTTAGAAGGCAAGCTTTGTTTACATTTTATATTAGTTAGAATATTTGCAAAGCCAAAAAGAAAGCTAGCATAGAACCTGCCAATGGCAGCTCTAGAGCTTCACAGATGCTAGAACCAGTCAATGGCAGTGAGATGTTCTTCAAAGAAAGTGTTGCACTCATGATTGTTAAATGTAGATTACGTGTGAACATGGTTAATGTCTATCATCCTTCCTGCAGTAATTGAGCAAAGTAGGGAGAGAATATTACGCTGTTTATCATGGGAAGTTAGTTTCCCTCAATGGTAACGCAGTCTAGTTAATTAATGGGGTTACAATTATAAAAAGAGCCTGGCTATAAATATGATCTCCAGAGAATGAAGGATTTCTTTTATAGGATTCGAAAAAACTTTTGTTTCCTCAACTGAACGATACACCAAATCTTCAAAGATAAAAGAAGGAAGATTTTTGATAAATCTCTTGTCATTTTTTTCTTTTTCCGTCAATGCAATTTTCATTCCATAACTAAAAAGCTCATAACATTAATCTGCTGCACATATTTTCTAATTGTAGTTGACATGCAGGATAAAGAATTTGATTACATCTCATGCTACTTTTTTCTCATTTCAGAAAGAAGCCCACATATTAAGAACTCGTAACATTAAAATTTACAAATTCCAGATGACAGTCTGCATACAGGATAATCAAAACAAATTTTATGATTGTTCTTCATTATTTCATGCTTTTTTTTCGATAATAGCAAATTATGCCTCTGTGTACACATTGCACGCAACTAGAATTAAATTCTCCTATGGAAAAAATAAAGAAAATACTGTTCTCTCTCATGTTTTTGTGTTTTCTGTCTTTTATCTTTATCCCTTTATTTGATGACAGCATATTTTCTATTATTTTGAAGTTATATTTTTTAAAATTATTTTTGATTTCAATCATCAAACATGTTCTTATCACCAAAATAAAATAAATGTGCAAGGGGAATCCAAGATTATACCTTTGAGTTGGCGATTCCTCCCCATCTCCTGAAGATCGTAGACGCAATCCACATCCTCTTCTGCTCTGCAGCACTAAAAACCCAGTGTGAAGCTCCAGCCCCTCGAGCACATTGATCCACCGGCCATCGACCTTCTCCATGTGCTTGAAGTCCTTCTTCCTCCCCACCATCGAGAACCTCATCGCCTCCCTCTGCTCCCTCGGCAACGGAGTCCCTCCATCGGCCTCAGCCCTCTCCGCGGCCGCCAAGAACGTCTCCATCGTCTCCTTCCTCCGTCGATCTCGAACTACCATGGCTGAATTGCCGGCTGTGCTGCGCACGCCTCGGGGCCCAGTCGGAAGCAGGCGAGCCCCGCGACGAGCTCGCCGACGAAGGGCTGGATCGATACCCGCCGTTAATCCAAGAAGGAGATCTCCATCTGCTACCCCCCTTGATCGAAACCTTATCGAGTTTTCCTGAAAGTTGAAGCCAGGAGTCGTGATTTCGGACCCAAGAATCGGAAAAAGGGGAAAAGTTGGCAATATTCGAACAAAATAGAGAAGAAAATTAGAAATTAAACCCGACGACGGAGAGAAGTTAGCGATGACTCACCGGCGAGGTCGTCGACGGTGGGAGTGGATTCGCCTCCAGCCATGA
The DNA here is from genome assembly GCA_900491605.1 of Calamus simplicifolius. NCBI lineage: Eukaryota > Viridiplantae > Streptophyta > Magnoliopsida > Arecales > Arecaceae > Calamus > Calamus simplicifolius. The sequence continues at coordinate 38,790 of UESW01003157.1, read as the reverse complement.
TGACGCCCTTTGAGAAGAAAAGTGGAATTTGTTCAGAGAGATTGGGGGATGAAGTTTGGAAGGTATCCGAATTAGGGATGAGATTGCGAGGCTTTGGTTATTTAATATTTATTGAGATTACAGATAGAGAATAACAGATTAGCGGGACTTCGATGCAGGTTCTGAGAAAAATCTGCGCGTTTTGCGGCTCTGTGGATTTTGAGTCGACCAGGGCCGCGATTTGATCAATCGAGTTGGCCGTTACTTGCTTGGCTGTAATTCGAATTTGGACTCGATTGAATCGAATTAAATTGGATCGAATATATGAAAAAAAAAAACCAACAGAGCATTGACCCAGGTCGTGATTAATTTTGATATGGTTTCCACTTGAAATCTTTGTTTTCCTCGGCCAAAGATTTACATTTGGGTTAAACATATAGTTATTATTTTATATTTAAAATCTAATAATTAATAATTAAATAAAAATCTTAAAAAAATTAAGTAAAACTAAAAAGAAGCAAGTTAAACCTGAATTTTTTATTCAATTTTTTTAATTTTATCTAAATAATTAATTATTTTAAGTTTATAAATTATTATTTTTTAAAATATATTAATATACTTGGAGATACAATAAGTAAATAAAAGCCTATCAAAATTAAAAATGAAATGCGAATGTTTAAATATAATTAATTGAGAATAAGTGAGAGAGATAAATCGGCTTAAATAAAAGTTCATCCAATAAATTTTAAAAGATAAATAAAGTAAAAATGGTTTCATGTGGCTGCCATTGATTGTTTATAGGCTTTTATTATTGATTGTCCGTTAATTTTTTTTTTTTACTTATGGAATGTTTTTTTTTTTTTTACCAAAAAAGGAAAAGGATTGAATTCCAAAGGGAACCCTGGAAAATTAAATTTAGTTTGAATTTGGATTCATCAAAATAAGAAAGCTTGGAACTTACATCCAATTTAATTAATAGTTAGATTCAGTTTAGGTTTG
>UESW01003157.1:14976-32692 GCA_900491605.1 Calamus simplicifolius | reverse complement strand
TTCTCTCTGCTTCACCCAAGAGCCAAACCAAGCCCAGGACCTCCTACGGATTTCATTCTAGCTGCTCTCAGACTTCAGCACCGAGGGCGACCAATCTCTTCATAGAAAAATCTCTCAAGCCTTTAATCGATGACGATACCAAACACGATGCAAAGGCAAAAAGCTACGAAAGCTAAGTATACTGCACTTTGAAAAAAAAATTTCTTTTCATTCTGATGCCCAGATGTAGCAACCCAAGAGGGGGTGAATTGGGTTATTAAAATTAATTACTAGCAGATAGTGCTTTATCACTATTAAAATTTAATAGCAGCGGTATAGTGAAGTGCATAGAACAATATCACAGAAATCAAGCAATCACAAATACAAGAGAGTTTATAGTGGTTCGGTGCCAAACTCAGCACCTACGGCCACTCCCCAAAAACCTTTTGGAATTTCACTCCAATCGTATCACAATATTACAACCTCTAGCCTTTCCCGGCTAGCCCTCTTGTTTATACGGCACAGGGCAGCCAAACCCCTAGCCTTACCCGGCTAGTCCTCTTGTTTTACGGCACATGTAAGCCAACCCCTAGCCTTACTGGCTAGTCCTCTTATTTAACGGCACAAGAAGCCAACAATAACCAAGGATTAAATCTAACCCTTTTACAAGAATGTTCAGAATAGATAAGAATAAATAGCTTCTAAAATGAGCAAATATTCAAAGAAATACTTTACAATTTTTGTAGCAAATATTCAGCAATAAATGAATATCTTCGAGGTAGCTGAAGCTTTGAATGCTTGAAGGCTTTAATGGATTCGGACGACTTGAGCAATGAATGATCTTTTCAACTTCAATGCACAGGAACTTGCTTTCCAATCTCTCAGAAAATATGAAATAAAAGCTCTTTTTCTTGGATTTCTTTCTCTTCTTTTTCTCTTTCAGATTCGTCATTTTGTTCTTCTAATCTTAGCTATTTAAAGCATTTCAACATCAAAAATATCCGTTAGACACATTTGAAATAAATGGAAAGTAAAATGGGAAGAAAATATAACCATTGAGATTATTTCTCTTAAGCATTGAATGCACTGAATCCATTTGAGAAGAAAGATCTCTCATAATTCAAGAGATCAAAAGTTAGTATAGCTGAAAATAGAAATTAAAGAAGAGAGAAAGAGTGAGTGAGAGAGAGCACGCCCAAGCTTCAAAGAGGTAGTTGGCTGGAATTAATTCCAATTAGCTGAAACACTCGGCCAAGAAGAAGCACAGAGTTGCCATTAGCTAACTAAAAGGAGATTCCAGTTAGCTAAATTTGAAAACTCCACGGCATGAGGGAAAGGTTCAGCCAAGAAAATAAAGTAGTTAGCTCTTTAGCTAATTAGAGCAATGAATCACACGGCTTTGAATTTCATCCCAAGAAAAGTAGTTAGCTCCTTAGCTAACTAACACAATAAATCATGCAGCCAGGTAAGAGGAAAAAATCCATAAAGTAGTTAGCTCTTTAGCTAACTAAAGCTTGCATCCACATGGCTTGAAGAGAGGGGTAGTTAGCTCTTTAGCTAACTAAATTCAAACTTTCATGCATGAGGAATCCACCGCCCAAGTGTAGCTAACTCATTAGCTAACTCAAGCAAGCAACCATACGCCCAAGAGATAGGTAGCTGGCTCCTTAGCTAGCTAAGCTTTGAGTCCACATGGCTTGGGGAGGAGATAGTTAGCTTTTCAGCTAACTAAAATAGGCAACCTCACGGCTTGGAGAAGTGCACATGGCCTGGAGAAGTGGTAGTTAGCTCCTCAGCTAACTAGAATACTCATCCACATGGCTTGGAGAAGTGCTGCAAAAAAATAGTTAGCTAACAAAGAAGAATAGTTAGCTCCCAAGGTAAAGCAGTTAACTAACAAGGCATTCTAGCTAGCTAAGAGAGACAACCAGCTAGCTCGCCAGTTAGCTAAATCCAAGCATGGTTCGGCCAACACTGTAATAGGGAAAAATAGTTAACTAAAGAATCAAACCAGCTAGCTAAGAAGGAGGACAAGTTAGCTAGTCAGCTAACTGAATCCAACATGCATTCGGCTAGCATAGAAATAGGCAAAAGGTAGTTAACTAAGGAAGCAACTTAGCTAGCTGAGAAGGAGGCCAAGCTAGCTAACCAGCTAGCTAGGAATGAGCATGGTTTGGCTAGCATAGAAATCAGGGAGAAGTAGTTAGCTAAGATAGAATTCTAGCTAGCTAAGAAAGGAACCAGCTAGCTAGCCAGCTAACTAGAATAAGCATCCATTCAGCCAGCATAGTGATAGGGAAAAATAGCTAACTAAAGAATACATGCAGCTAGCTAAGAGAGGTGGAAAGCTAGCTAACCAGCTAGCTAATTCAAGCATGCAATCGGCTAGGCTTATGGCATGGAACAAATAACTAGCTAGCAAGGGAAAACAGCTAGCTAAGAGAGGAGTTAAGCTAACTCCCAAGCTAGCTACAATTACCATGAATTCGGCCAGGCACAAAACCAAGCCAAATTGGCTAGCTCCAAGGTATGATAAATTAATTAAAATGGCTGGGGTATACTTCCATAAAATTTTTGCTTGATAAGGCTCATTTGTAAGGCACCTGTACTTTTCTGCATTAATCTTAGTTTTCATAATAAATAGAATTAGTCTTCACTTAATTATTTTGTAATCATCAAAATCAATTTAGGGTCAACAATCTCTCCCTTTTTGATGATGACAAAACCCTTAAGCATGCAGAAAAAAAAAGGAAATACTTTAAATAAACAGGAATATGGAATGCATAGAATGTATTAGGAAATTCTTTTCACTAAATCATTCCAATAAATATTTTCTCCCCTTGTCATTTTGAATAATTAAACTCCTTCTGAATATATGGAGTGTTTTCTTTTTCCATTATTTCAATGTATGCAATATTCTTCTCTTCCTTTTTGTCATTGATCAAAAAGACGATTGAAGAAATGTGCAAGAATTCAAAGCATAATTCATCAAGATAAGGTGAATACTTCATTCATACTAATAACATTCATACAAAACATTAAGGTCTCAAGCTCAAGTAGAAAGCATAGTCATGACAAATATTACAAAGCATAGTCTTAAACATTCATCACATAGTAAATATTATAAGACAATCATTTTTCATCATCAGAAAAAATTATTGAAGGTTGAACTGAAGATCCGTCTGGTTGGCGAGAGGGTCTAGGCTTGTCGCTTTGAGGTTGAGGCAGAGGAGATGAAAGATGAGGGTGCAAGAAAGATGCATTTGGAGCTAAAGAAGCAGAAAGAGCAATATATGTTTCCACAAGATTGCTAAGCCTTGCGATAGATGCGATCCAGTGATCGACTGCATTTGATGCATCCTTCGTCTGGCTTTAATTGGCTCGCATTTGAAAGGTCACCCATTCTACTTTAGTCTCAAAATTTTCAAGCTTGGATTTTAAGAAATTAATTTCATTTAGAATCCGGCCCAAGACAGTCTCATTGTGGTGGAAGACTCGTCCATTAAGAATATTGACGTCATGGACAAGTTGATTTTGGATCAGCACAACTTGAGAGAGTGTCTCAAAGACAGATGAGATGTGGGGTACCATGGTGTAATCATTGACAGATGATCCACTATCCCCGGTACTCCGACTAGATTGGGCAAGAGATAACTCATGAATGATTCGCTGAATCTGTTCTTCATAGATCCGCACGGTGGAAGGAATAGGAGCAGAGTTATCATTGCGGTGAGATGGTCTAGGTGTACCAACATCAGGTGGCTCAGTTAGAAATGGATTTGGTTCAGTCATGGCGGCTAGAAAGGATTAGGTTGATGAAAATCAAAGTTAAAGAAATTAGGTGGTGAACATGCATGTTGATGTAGATTAGATGGTGACAAGCTACTAGGGAGAAGGGCAGGTTTATCACCAGTCCTAGATCTAACTTTAGTCCAAACACCATCGCGCTTAGCATAATCCATACGATGAAGGGAATGAGCATTAAATACATCAGAATGATGCAATTCTACAACTGTTTCTCCTTTAAGTTTTATATTGAAGAACTCAAAAATATAAGTGAGAAACATCCCGTATGGTAATGCAGTTTTGGACCTACTTAAGGCTTCTTTCATGATAGTTAATATAAGACCAGGAAAGTCTAAAGGTGCTTTTACAAGAATATCATACATAATACTAATGTCTCGATCTGTTACAACATTAAAAGAATCTGCATGAGGGGCAAATATTTTGGCAATGATGCTATGAAACAATCTATTCTCAACAGATAGCATATTAGCATCAAGGGTCACTATGTTGTTGGCTTCATTATCATCTATGTCAAGAATCATAGCAAGTTTATATCCTCTTTCACTAGGGAAAATCTAGGACACCTTCAGAAGGAATATTTAAGGCAGAACCTAGTATTTTACAATCAAGTTCTATCCTAGTCTTTTTAACATAGGAAGATATGGTTCCATTTCCAAAGGTGATATTTTCATAAAATTCTCTAATTAACTCAGGATAGATAGGCTTTTTGGTAGATAATAAATTGGTCCAACCTTGAGTGGCAAATAGCCTACCTATCTTAAAACCTTCTTGTTCTAGAAAATTAAAATCTACTAACCTCCCATTGGCTAAAGCTATAGCGGCGATTTGGGTGTTAGGTTGAGAAGAACTTTGCGAAGAAGATGAAGCGGGCTTCCTACGAAGATATGAGGAATCTTCTTCCCTTGAAAGTGATTTCTTCTTAGGAGCCATCTTCTTCTTTTTGAAGTAGAGTGGAAGGAGGAAAGGCTTGAGTATGTGGAAGATAAGAGCCGGATGGAATGGAGGAGACGGTTTGAGGGAGATAAAATGGAGAAGAAGCCGGTTGGTGAAGAGTGAAGTGAAAAACGGTTGGATAAAGGCTTATATAGGGAAGATCTTAAAGTAGTTGACTGACCAGGTGATGGTTGGTTTCCTGGTTAGTTAACTACCTTAAAGATAAAAAGAAAATGGTAGTGGCCGGTTGGTGAGGATTGAATATGAAAAGTTTTCATGTGGCAAGGAGTGAATTAAAGGCAGTTAACTTCCCAGCTAACTGACACACTAAAGGATAAGAGCAATAATTGTTGGGAATTGTATCCTAAAGCCAATTATTTAATGATTGTGTTGATGTAAATTGTATATAAATTGATATATTAATAAAAGTTATTTGGCAGTTTATTCATTACAAGAACATCTTCTTAAAACTCCTAATAGTAATGAAGCCCTCAGGATCTTCCTTCACGATAAAGGAGGATTTATCTTTGAAGGTCCTTAAAAGAGTTCGCGACCAAATGATATACTATGACAGAGCCATAGTACTATCAATTATAGGACGTTGTATATCATATTTGTTGGTTGTCCTCTTAACCAAGGAGTGTAGAGACACTGGTATGACATACAGGTGAAAGTGTAGGAGTACATTTCACCGAACGTGACTCATTTTCGGATACTCTACTATCAAGAGTTAATCCAAGAAGATATAGGTATAAGTATCCTTCAGATCTGAAGATCATAACCAGTGGCTTACAAGAAACTCATTGTACTTAGGTACCGGACCACCTGGATTTCTAATCCAGCTACGAAAGGTTACTGGGTGCAGTCAAGTACTTGTGGTAGTCAGTTGTGGATCAAGATGGAATTTGACCTATCCCGTTAAAAGGAGAAATGCTTGTGTTTCAATTTAGCAAGACCTTGGCCAAGGCACTTCATGTGAAAGTCACATGATCACTAAAATTGAAAACACTTTATGGATTTGCTGTTTAGAGTTGACAGGCTCTTAAGCCATCCTTAGCATTTATGGTCAAGAGAATGAATTATACGGTAACTGTTTCTTAGGGTTCTTGGAGTTTGCTCGGCAACTCTTCGACCTATCCGGACGTCGGGTTCCATTGCTAGATGGGCACATCGATTAGTATAGAAAATTATTTCTATGCTACTGGCTTAGGTTCGAACCTAGAGAGTCACACGCATAGAAGTTTCCTAGGATGATCTATTTGCTGATCAACGATTGAGAATCATATATGATTTAATTAATCAATTTGATTGATTGAATTATCTCAATTGGATTAAGTACAAGTGAATAAGATTCAATTTGGTTTAAGTCTACTAGAAGGACTAATCAATTTCAAATATTGATTTGAAATTAGATTTGATTTGGATTTAAATAGATTCAGGATTAGCCAAATTTGATTTGGGCTAGGACCATGATCTACATTGGTTTAATCCAATAAATTCAAATTAGCTTAAAACCAAAAATCCAAACCCCATGTGTGAAAAAGGTTTTCTCGCATGATGAGATAACTAAAATCTCATCTCATGAGAAATTAAATTCTCATGCAGAATTTAATTTATAACTTTTAGTCTTCTTCAAATGATTTCCAAGTTCAAGAAAAATAAATTTTGCTAAAAGGTGCCTCTTTGGAAGAGCACTCCACACAACTCTCCGTGCATTGACAAGTATGCGAATTAATGTGCCTCTTTGGAAGAGCACTCCATACAACTCTCCGTGCATTGACAAGCGTGTGAATTAATGTGCATCTTTGGAAGAGCACTCCACACAATTCTTCATGCATTGATAAGTGTGTGAATTTAATATGTCTCTTTGGTTTTCACAAAAACAGCGGAATTCTAAATGTTAGAATTCAATAGGCTGGCTAATATGAAACTATAAATAGAGGACATCCCTCACCAGATAAAAAAAACACAAGATCAAAAGAGATCAAAAATTCTAAACAGTTAGAACCAAGTGTTACAGTTCTAAGAGTTAGAACAGAAAATTCTGGTGTGATTTTAGTGTTAGCAAAAGCTTGGTGGATCTTGGAGGAAGATTCAAGTGGAAGAATTCAAGATTAGCAAAATTATTTTTCGCGAGCTAGCACTCCCGGGAATATGATCATTCGGGGGCTTCGCGTGGACAATACTAGAGGCCGGACGATTGAACGGCTGCAGAGCACAAAGGATTTACCTACTGTTCTTAAGGTGAGTGATTTGATCCTTAGATCTTAAGGCAGGCTTCAAGATGAGTAGTATGACTTCTCATCTTGAAGATTAAGATATGATCTTAATTATTTAATTTATATGCAATACTTAGATCTAACGATCTTATAATATAAGGCAAAGATATGATCTTGATGCATGTTAGAAAGATTAATATGTAATCTTTAAATTTTTGCATTGATAATTGTTATCAAATTTTAAAATATGCATGCCTCGGGGATTAACTCTCCCAACAATAATTGCATTTGAAAAGATGTTTCATGAATAGATTTGATTGAAAGTATTAAGAGATGTTATGCAACACATGATAACATGATTTTTCAAATATAATGTCAAGGAGCATGAAAATAATTACACAAAACAACTCATTAAATAGATGGATCAATCATACCAAGTTCTCTTCTAATTTCATAAAATTTAGATTCATTAAGTGGTTTGGTAAAAATATTAGCAAGTTGATTTTCAGTACTTAAAAATTCAATTCCAACATTACCATTGTTTACATGATCCCTAATAAAGTGATGTCTAATTTCTATATGTTTAGTTCTAGAATGTTGAATAGGATTTTTAGTTGAACTAATTGCACTAGTGTTATCACATTTTATTGGTATGCCCTTTTGTTTGATGCCATAGTATTCTAGCTGCTGCTTAATCCATAAGATTTGAGCACAGCAACTTTCAGCTGCAACGTATTCAGCCTCGGCCGTAGACAATGCACTGAAGTTTGCTTTTTGCTAAACCATGAGATTAAGTTAACACCTAGAAATTGGCAAGTTTCGATAGTTGATTTTCTATCTAATTTACATCCAGCAAAATCTGAATCTGTGTAACCTATTAAGTCAATGCTAGATTGTTTGTCATACCATAGTCCTAAATTCATAGTTCCATTCAAATATTTAAATATCCTTTTAACAGCAAGCAAGTGTGATTCTTTAGGATTAGCTTGATATCTAGCACACTTGCAAACACTGAATAAGATATCAGGTTTATTAGCAGTTAAGTACAATAATGATCCTATCATGCCTCTATAAAGTTTTAAATCAACAGATTTTTCAGCATTATATGATTCAAGTCTATAAGATGAGCTCATAGGGGTACCGATACTTTTAGATGTCTCCATGCCAAACTTTTTGATCATTTCTTTGATGTACTTGGATTAGCTTATGAAGATCCCATCTTTGCTTTGTTTGATCTAAAGTCCGAGGAAATAGTTTAGTTCTCCCATCATGCTCATCTCGAACTCTCCCTGCATAAGCTTTGCAAAGTCCTTACATAAAGAATCATTAGTGGCACCGAAAATGATATCATATACATAGATTTGAATAATTAATATATCTTCATTTTATCTTTTAATAATAAAGTTGTATCCTTGTGTCCTCGAATGAAGTCATTACTGATCAAGAATTTACTTAATCTCTCATACCAAGCCTGGGGCGCTTGTTTCAAACCATACAAAGCTTTGTTCAACTTAAATACGTTGTTTGAAAACAAGTGATTTTCAAGCCGGATGGCTGTTCTACAAAAACTTGTTCAGCAATGTATCCATTTAAGAAAGCACTTTTAATATCCATTTGATACAATTTAAAATTCATAAAGCAGGCATAAGCAAGAAGTAATCTAATAGCTTATAGTCTAGCAACTGGGGCATAAGTTTCATCAAAATCAATTCCTTCTTCTTGATTATATCCCTTAGCTACTAATCTTGCTTTATTTCTAATTATATTACCATGTTCATCTAATTTTTTTCTCAATACCCATTTAGTTCCAATAATTTGATGATCATGAGGCCTTTCAGTAAGAGTCCATATATTATTTCTTTCAAACTAGTGAAGTTTCTCATGCATGACATTTATCCAATCAACATTATTTTTAGCATCATCATAGCATTTAGGTTCAATTTTAGATACAAATGTTAAGTTATTGTAAGTATATCTAAATGATGATCTAGTTCTAATACCTTGAGATGGATCACCTATGATTTGATCTTTAGAGTGACTGTGAACGTACCTCCATCCCCTTTCTAATTCATCATTACTTTGTGAAGCTTCTGGTAGGTCAGCGTTCCTTTCTTCATTTACCTCTTGTGTATCTGAGTCATCCTTATCCTTCAAGGTGATGTCCTTGAGTTGATCTTCAATTTCATCTGCATCATTTATACCTTTTCTCTTCCTTAATGGAAGATCATTAGATTCATCAAAGATAACATGAATTGATTCTTCAACTATTAAAGTCTTTTTGTTGAACACTCTAAAGGCTTTACTATGCAAAGAATAACCGAGAAAAATTTCTTCATTAGATTTAGCATCGAATTTATCAAGGTTTGATTTTTCATTATTTAAAACAAAACAACGGCATCCAAAAACATAAAAATAATTGATGTTAGGTTTTCTTCCTTTCCAAAGTTCATACGGAGTCATTTTCAAAACAGGTCTAATCAATGCACGATTTAAAACATAGCATGCAGTGTTGATAGCTTCAGCCCAAAAGTATTTTGGGAGATTGCTCTCACACAACATGGTACGAGCCATTTCTTCTAAAGTTCTATTCTTTCTTTCTACTACTCTATTTTGTTGGGATATTCTAGGTACAGAAAAATTATGTTCAATTCCATTTTCATTACAAAAATCTTCAAATGATTTATTTTCAAATTCTTTTCTATGATCACTTCGTATCGATAAAACAGAAGAATTATTTTTATTTGTCATTCTTTTAAATAATTTTTGAAATGCAGAAAATGGTTCGTCTTTACTAGTTAAAAATAAAACCTATGTAAATCGAGAGAAATCATCAATGTTGGCCCAGATGACAACCCAAGAGGGGGGGGGGTGAATTGGGTTCTTTAAAAAATTTAACCTCAAAATAAAAATTGTTTGCTTAAGATGAATGAAAGTAAATGCAATGCAAATATAAAGCACAATCAATGAGATAGAGATAGAGATAGAGACAATAGAAGCACGGCAAACACAAAGATTTTATAGTGGTTCGGTGTATCCAACACCTACGTCCACTCCCAAGATCCACTTGGGTCCACACTATAATCTCCTCGATTACAGCCGAGTTGTTTTACAAGCTCACAACCCAAACTTGTTGTTTTACCCGGGATCACAACGAACCCAGCCGGTTTTTCGGGCTCACCAGCACACAACCCTAAACTCAAGCTAATCTAGCTTGACCCGAGGTATACAACCTCCACTAGTTCAATCCCTTTGATTGAACTAGGCACAAACAAAAAGAATATAGTTTTTCAAAGATACACAGCTCCTCAATGAGCAAATATTCAAAAATAAGTAAACAAGTTTAGAAAAGCCTGATTTGAAGTTGTTTGGCTTTGAGCTTTTCTTCTTTTCTTCTCTTCTCCCTTTGGAATGATGAATCAAGCCTCAGCTTTAATCCCTCACAGTCGTTGCAGTTGAGAAGATTGGAAATGGAAGAAACAGAGCTTTTACTTCAATTTGGGAAATCCACCGATTTTTGATTTGAACGCCTTGGATTCCTCTTTGAGCTTTTTGGAGTGGAAGGATTTGAGTTTGAAGCTTTTCTCTTGGATTTCAGGCTCAGGGTTTCTCGGATTTTTGATTTGAAATTTTTCTTTTTCCGTCTCTTTTTTCTCTTTTTTTTCAAACGGGTGTTTTTTCCCCTTTTTATAGATTTTCTTCAATCCGTTTTTGGGATGAAACTAGCCGTTGGAGTGTACCTGGAAACAAAATATATCCGTTAGAAATTAGGTAAAAAGGAAATATTACCGTTAGAGCTGATCTGGCATTTTAAATTTTCGTCCCAGTCAGGTTGGAGTCGGCTCCAACTTTTCAGGTGTCGGCTCCAGATCGTTTTACCAAAAATAGAAATTTCGAGTTCGTTGAGGAGTCGGCTCCGAAAAAGTAAGTGTCGGCTCGCCATCGTCAGGTGTCGGCTCCCGAATACTGTAGGTGTCGGCTCCAGGATGCTCAAAAAATAAGCGTTCTGTCCCCGCATCGGAGTCGGCTCCAGACACTGTAAGTGTCGACTCCGAAACTCTAGGTGTCGGCTCCGGATCGTATCAAAAATCAGATTAAAATTGAATTGGCCATGGGGTCGGCTCCAGGTTTTCTAGGTGTCGACTCCAAGCTCTGAAACTTTGAAATCTCTGATTTGTATTTGATTCAAAATTCATTTCTTAATTCCTTTAAATTGATCAAATAAATTTAAGTCCTGAAACACTTATAAAATCCATTAGTAATCAAATAAATATACTCAATTCCTTTATTAATCATCAAAATCAATAAATGGATCAACAATCTCCCCCTTTTTGATGATTATAAAAACATTGAGTATATGCATAGAATTCTTAAATTAAAAAATTATCAAGGAAGTGATCTTCACGAGTAAGCTCCCCCTGAATAAGGTAGCTCCCCCTATGAAGTTCAAATTATTCTTCCTCTTACTTTACATATTTGGTACTTAAGATTTCTTTATGCATAGTCAAATCAATTTGATTATTAATCCACATCAATTAAATAACTCAATATCATATTAATCAATTAACTTCATTAATGTTTTCATATTAATCAATTAAATTTTTCATATTAAACAATTAATGCAACATAACTTTCTCCCCCTTTAATGCAATTAACAATATAACTTTCTCCCTCTTAATGCATATACAACCATAATTCTCTCCCCTTTTTTGTAATCAACAAAAAGGTAAAGAATATTTCACATTGCATCAAAAGATAATTTTCATTGCATCAAAAGATAATTTCATTTCAACAAAAGTCAAGTATTACATAAAAAATACTCATTCATCAAAATATAGCCTTCATTACATCAACACATAAACTTCATTACATCAAAATGTAAACTACATTTCATCAAAATTAAACATTCATTACATCAAAAGTTCTTCCTCACTATTCTTGTTAAATGATCTACAATATTTTTCATTCCATCACATTGAAGCTTAACATAGTCTTTAAGTCTCTCATCAACAAATGTGCAAGCTGTTGAGATTTTATCTTGAAGCTCGGCGTTGCACCTTGAATAAGTTTCACTATCTCCACAAATCTCTTTAAGTTCTTCAAAGATATTCTTCAAATCACCACTTAAAGATTCTGCAGAGGAGTTGAGAGTTGATTCAATCTTTGCAATCCGATCATCAAGTGAATAAAGTGATTCTTTTATATTCATGAACTGACTGTCAAACTCATCCTTCTGAGCAGCAAACAAACTTTTTAATTGCTCCATTTGAAGGTCTGAGAATCCAGCTGAAGAAGTGGATGGTTGATCATTAACATGTGCAGGTGCAGGAGCAGGAGCAGGAATGGGACTCCTAGGCTGTGGAGAAGGAACCCTAACTGATGGTCCAGCCTCGCAAGGCTCAGAAACTCTCGGCACAGGGGCTCTCTCACCAAGGTGTCCTTTCCTATCCCACTGTCCATTCACTTTAGCAAAACCCATCCGATGCAATGTTGCCAAACTATAGTAGTCGGTGTGCCTCAGGTTCTTAGATGGTTCATTCTCTTGAATTACAACCCCTTGGCTCTTGAAAACCATAGTAAGCACCATGCCATACGGTAGGGATGATCTTCTCTTCCCTCCAGCTTCCGCCATATAAAATATCATCATAGCTGCAAGGTTGATTGGCTGTCCAGTCAAAACACTATCCATAACAACAATGTCTCGCTCCGAGACATACTCAAACCGACCGGTCTTCGGAAACAAATTCTACTGCAAATGTTGTGTAATAATCTCAATTCCAAGGTAATTGATTAGCTCTATCTCCTCAAACTCTGTCACTTCCCTTCCTAACATCCTTGAAAGAGCCGCTGACCTATCACTGTGCATGTCAGCTGCTAAACCGGTAATTGGGATGCTAAGAGGTTTCCAAGCTTTTGAAAGGTAAGGTGAATCCTCTTATTTCTTACTGAGCTAACTAAACCGCCATCACCTCTAGCCAAATTAAAATAAAATTCTTTTACTAAGGCTGGATAAGTGGGAACATCAGAGAGCAGAGCTTATCCCAGCCCATTTCCTTTAATTGCCTACCGATTGAGAAACCCTCGGTTTCAAACAGATCAAAATCAATCTTTCTCCCCATTGTGATAACCCTCCCGGCTAAGGTATCTACCTGAGTGGAAGAGGTGTTGGGGTTGTCTGAATCCGTGGACGAATCACTGCTTGGAGTCGGCTCACGAGCGGGACGACGCGCGGACCATTTTCCCGTGGTCACCGGCGCTCCAATCACTGATTCCCTCCTTTTGGGTGCCATTAGATCTTTGGAAAGTTTCGATTTGGATGGAATTAGAGGTGGGGAAGTTTTGGAAGAATTTTGGAGGAGTTTGGTTAGGATTTGAGAAGTTATGAAATGATGAGGTGTCGACTCTGCCCTAATAAATCAATTTTGGAATCCCAGGTGTCGACTCCCGCAAAGTCGGGTGTCGACTCCAAATCGCTAACACAGTCAGCGCTCGAACTGGAGTCGGCTCCACTTATACGGGTGTCGGCTCCAAGGTCAGGGACCGAGAGCGACACAGTCAGAGGTGTCGACTCCTCATTCTGAGGTGTCGACTCCAAAGACAGTTTCAGAAAAAAATAATTGAGATTCAAATGACTGAAACTTGTCAAAAAGAGTTCAATAAAAATTTCAAAAAATCTTTGAAATATCAAGGATCAAATAGCTCAAATGACTAGATAATTTGTCCTTAAAATTGTGAGAGGATTTTCAAGAAATTTATAGAAATCTAGATTCTCATTCCTTAGGGTTTCAAAATCACTCTAAAGGGTCACATATTCCTAATTCACCTCTAAGATAACAAAATCTCTCTTCATTCAAGGGTTTTGTAAATATGTCAGCTAATTGTTCCTCTGTATTAACATATTCAAGACAGATTTCATTATTAGCTACATGTTCTCTTATGAAATGATATCTAATTTCAATGTGTTTTGTTCTTGAATGTTGAATTGGATTTTTAGTCAAATTTATTGCACTCGTGTTATCACATCTAATTGGTGTTTTATCAAGGGTTATGCCATAATCTTCAAGTTGCCTCTTAATCCAAAGGATTTGAGCACAGCAACTTCCAGCTGCAACATACTCTGCTTCAGCAGTAGATAATGCAACCGAATTTTGCTTTTTGCTAAACCAAGAGATTAAGTTACATCCTAAGAACTGACATGCACCACTTGTGCTTTTTCTATCTAATTTACATCCAGCATAGTCAGAATCAGAATATGCAATTAAATTTAAAGTTGAGTCTCTAGAGTACCATAAACCTACATTTTTAGTTCCACTTAAATATCTTAAAATTCTTTTTACAGCAATTAAGTGAGATTCTTTAGGTTCAGATTGAAATCTAGCACATAAACATACTGCAAACATAATATCTGGTCTACTAGCTGTTAAGTAAAGAAGAGATCCAATCATACCTCTATAATGTTTTTGATCTACTTTCTTACCATCTTCATCTTTGTCCAATTTGCACGAAGGACTCATAGGAGTTCCAAGTGGCTTGATTGACTCCATTCCAAACTTCTTGAGCAGTTCTTTTGTGTATTTGGCTTGATTGATGAAAATTCCTTCTTTGCTTTGTTTGATTTGAAGTCCTAGGAAGAAGTTGAGTTCTCCCATCATACTCATTTCAAACTCACCCTGCATCAACTTAGCAAATTCTTGACATAACAAGTTGTTAGTAGCACCGAATACAATATCATCGACATATATTTGTACTACTAATAAATCTTTATCTTTTCTTTTCAAAAATAATGTTTTATCAACATTTCCTCTTACAAAATCATTTTCAATTAAAAATTTACTTAATCTTTCATACCAAGCTCTAGGTGCCTGTTTCAAACCATATAGTGCTTTGTGTAATTTAAAAACATGATTTGGAAATTCATGATCTTCAAAACCAGGTGGTTGTTCAACAAACACTTCCTCATTTATAAATCCATTTAAAAATGCACTTTTAACATCCATTTGAAATAAATTGATATGCATATGACATGCAAATGCAAGTAATAATCTAATTGCTTCAAGTCTAGCTACAGGTGCAAAAGTTTCATCAAAATCAATTCCTTCTTCTTGATTATATCCTTTTGCAACTAATCTAGCTTTGTTTCTAATTACTATGCCATTTTCGTCTAATTTATTTCTAAATACCCATTTTGATCCTATAACAGAATGATCTTTAGGTCTATCTACAAGAGTCCAAACATTATTCCTAGTAAATTGATTTAATTCTTCTTGCATAGCTAACATCCAATTATTATCTTTTTCTGCTTCTTCAATAGTTTTAGGTTCAATTTGAGATACAAATGCAAGATGATTATTGATGTTTCTCATTGATGATCTAGTTCTTACTCCTTGAGATGGATCACCTATAATTAATTCTCTTGGATGACCATAGGCATATCTCCAATCTCTAGGTAGATCTATATCATTATGATTTGCATCAACAACATCAACACTAGGAGAATCATTATCTTTAGCTTCTTGTCCATGATCCGAAGATACATCTATATTCAATTTTTCAATATCTCTTTCTAGAATGTTTGTATCTTCCTCATCATCAATCTTTTCAGAACTTGATGCTAAAGATTCATCAAAAATTACATGAATAGATTCTTCTACAATTAAGTTTCTCTTGTTAAATACTCTATAGGCTTTACTAGATGTTGAATATCCTAAGAAAATGCCTTCATCAGATTTTGCATCAAATTTTCCTAGATTATCTTTGCCATTATTATGAATGAAACACTTACAACCAAATGCATGAAAATAACTTATGTTTGGTTTTCTATTATTCCATAGTTCATAAGGTGTTTTCTTAATGATTGGCCTAATTAGAGCTCTATTAAGAATGTAGCATGCCGTGTTTATAGCTTCCGCCCAAAAGTATTTTGGTAGGTTGCTTTCACATAGCATGGTACGGGCCATGTCTTCTAAGGTTCTATTTTTCCTTTCAACTACTCCATTTTGTTGCGGTGTTCTAGGTGCAGAAAAATTATGATGAATGCCATTTTCTATGCAAAAGTTTTCAAATAAATGATTTTCAAATTCAGTGCCATGATCACTTCTTAGAGACACTATGGTGTTGTTTTTCTCATTTGTGACCTTCTTGAAGAATTTCAGAAATAATGGAAAGGTCTCATCCTTATGAGCTAAAAAATACCCAAGTGTATCTAGAATAATCATCTACAATCACAAGACCATATTTCTTTCCTCCTAGACTTGTGGTTCTAGTAGGTCCAAAAAGATCCATGTGAAGTAGTTCAAGAGGCCTAGAAGTGGAAACAATATTTTTAGTTTTGAAAGAATTTCTAGTTTGTTTTCCAAATTGACATGCATCACAAATTTTATTATTTTCAAAATCTAGTTGTGGAAGTCCTTTTACTAAATCCATTCTAATTAATTTTGAAATAAGGTGTGTGCTTGCATGACCTAATCTACGATGCCACAACCAACCAATCTCATTCATATTAGCATTATTAGCAACTAAGCAATGATTACTAGTAGACAAATTGTCTAAATCAATCAAGTATACATTGCCATTTCTATTTCCAATAAAAACAATGCTATTATCAATGGGATTAGAAACTGTGCATATAGAAGATTCAAATGATACTTTAAAACCTTTATCACATAATTGACTAATGCTAATTAAATTGTGTTTCAAACCATTAACATATAAGACATTTTCAATATATGTGGAGGGAGTTATTTGAATGTTACCAAACCCCAAGATTTGGCCTTTGCCATTATCACCAAATGTAACTACTCCTCCTCTTTTGCTTTCAAGGGTGATGAATTGATCCTTGTCACCCGTCATGTGCCTTGAGCAGCCGCTATCGAGATACCACTTTCGCTTTGATCTTTTGGCCGCAAGACACTCCTGCAAAAATAATTAAGTCTTATATTTAGGTACCCAAGCCTTCTTGGGTCCTTCATGGTTAGTAGCATAAAAGACTGTTCCTTTGGGAACCCATATCTTCTTTCCTTTATTATTTAACTTCTTGTCAATTTTCTTAAAATTGCATTCAAAAACTTTGTGTCCCTTCTTGTTACAGTAATGACATGTAACATTATCATTGTTTTGTTCCTTTCTAAAAAAGTTTTTGACAAATTTTTGCTTTAAGTTAGGTCTATAACCTAAACCAGCCTTATCATATACAGCTCTTTGATTACTTAACAATAAATTAAGTTTTTCAGAACTATAAGTGAATTTATCAATAATATTTTTATATTTATCAACTTCCTTCTTTAGTTTATCATTTTCATTGGAAATTGATTCTTTTTCTTTTGACAGATTTTCATTTTCAGATTTCAGCACTTTAGTTTCATTATTAAGATTTTCTTTTTCTTTAATGAAAGTTAAATTTTTTTTTCAAAAACTTATATTTCTTTTTCAAAACTTTGAAATCACCAACAAGTTCATTAAAAGCATCAAACAATTCATCAAAAGCAAAGTCATCACAAGGATTTTCGGAACTTACCTCACTGTCGTCGTTTGCCATAAAGCAAATGTTTGCAACTTCCTTTTGATCTTCCTCTGAAGAAGATTCATCACTATCACTCCAGGTTGCAACATAGGCTTTCTTCTTCTTCTTAAAAGTCTTTTTCAGTTGAGGACAATCATATCTATAATGCCCCGGTTTCTTACATTCATAGCAAATCAAGGGCTCTTTCTCTTTGTCCTTGTCCTTATCTTTTTCTTTTTCTCCTTCCATCTTAGCTCCAAATTTCTTTTTGTGGAAGGGTTTC
>UESW01003157.1:0-14823 GCA_900491605.1 Calamus simplicifolius | reverse complement strand
GGCTTCCCAAGTCCTTGGAAGTGACCTGAGAATTTTACGAACAAGTTCAGAGTTAGAATATGTTTTGCCTAAACTTTTCAAACCATTTACAATATCAGTAAATCTAGTCTACATGCATGCTATAGTTTCAGTTTGTTCCATGCTAAATAATTCATATTTATGCACTAGAATATTGATCTTAGATTCTTTAACTTGATTGGTACCCTCATGAGTAACCTCTAATCTATCCCAAATCTCCTTTGCGTAATTACATGTAGAGATTCTATTAAATTCATTAGCATCTAAAGAGCAATACAAGACATTCATGGCCTTAGCATTGAGCTGTGCCATTTTCCTATCATTATCATTTCAATCCTTTCGGGTTTAGGAACAATAGTGGCCATAAACAATGTGTGTGGGTGTACTAGGTCCATTAGTTATAACACCCCACAATTCATAATCAGAAGCTTGAATGAATATTCTCATTCTTGCTTTCCAATATGAATAGTTGGAACCATTAAATAGGGGAGGTCTATTCGTAGAATGACCTTCGGCAAATGATCCAACATGAGCTACCATTAGGATCTTTAGCTCTTGATCGTGTGATCAAATCTAATGAGCACTTGCTCTGATACCAATTGTTGGCCCAGATGATAACCCAAGAGGGGGGGTGAATTGGGTTCTTTAAAAATTTAAACCTTTTAAAAAATTGTTTGCTTAAGATGAATGAAAGTAAATGTGCAATGAAAAAATAACACAATCACAATAGAAGAGATAGAGACAAATGAGCACGGCAACACAAAGATTTTATAGTGGTTCGGTGTATCCAACACCTACGTCCACTCCCAAGATCCACTTGGGTCCACACTATAATCTCCTCGATTACAGCCGAGTTATTTTAGAAGCTCACAACCCAAACTTGTTGTTTTACCCGGGATCACAACGAACCCAGCCGATTTTACGGGCTTACCAGCACAAAACCCAACTCGTTGTTTTTAATGGGACACAACAAACCCCTCCACGTAAGCTATCCCAAGCTTACAACGAGGTACAACTACCTCCACTGATTCAATCCACTGATTGAATCAGTACACAAGAAAATAAATCAAGTTTAGATACAAGCAGCTCCTCTTGAGCAGAATAATCAAAATAAAACAAGTTTAGAAAAGCCTGATTAAATAAGCTTGAATGCAGGCTTGGCTTCTTTGCTTCTCTTCTCCAACTCCTTTGAAGTGTAGAATCAGGCCTCAGCACAGATCTCCTAGCTTTGGGGCTTTTGGACGTTGGTTGAAGCTTTTCTTCTTTTTCTTCTAATTGGAAGATCTTGATTTTGCTCTTGGTTGCCTTGGGATCTCCTCTTGAACTTTTGTTGATTGTAGCTTTGAGCACACAAATCTCTCTCTTTGATTTCACTCCTTTTGAATCTCTTTTCTTGACTCAAATGATTTTTCCAATAAAGCTTTTTTCCCTCTTTTTGAAAGATTTTCTTTTCTCTCTTTTTCACCACTCTATTGTTGTTTTTTATTTGAAAAGAGCTCCTCTATTTATAGATTCTGCAAAAATATATCCGTTAGAAAACAGAAATATAGCTGTTATTTGAAAATATTACCGTTGGGGCTGACGTGTCGTCGTGAAAAATTGCGCCCAGAATTTCGTGGAGTCGACTCGAGCACTGTGGGAGTCGGCTCGAAGTCATTTACTAAAAATAGAAACATTTAAAACGTTAGAGGGTCGACTCGCGAAGAACCAAAGTGTCGACTCCTGACAGTCGGGGGTCGACTCAAAGAAAATGGGGAGTCGACTAGAGAAGCGCTCAAAAAATATGCTTTCTGTTGTTTGAGCGGAGTCGACTCACACAGTCCAGGAGTCGGCTCGCACAGAGTCGGGGTCGACTCTTGAAATCCAAGGGTCGACTCGAGAAAATCAGAAATCTTTGTTACTTACTGGAGTCGACTTGAAACTCTAGAGTCGGCTCCAGAACGTATCAAAAATCAAAAATTTTTTTGATTGACTTTGAAATTCATCCCAGAATAATTTTAAATGATTTTGACTTGAATACAATAAATATGACATTAAGCATGAATTCAAGATATGTTTCAAGAAATCATTGATTGAAATTATAACATGTAAAAATTTCTTTTGAAATCTTAAATATAGAGCTTGAAACTTCTTTTTCAAATTGATTCAAAACTCAGCGAATTTAAACATTGAGAGTCCATTGCTTTCATTTTGAATAAGCTCAAGGTTTTTGATTAAAAACTCATTATTTCCTTTAAAATACTCATGGCTTTTGGAAATCATCAAAATCAATAAGGTTGGGGTAATTAAATAATTACAATCTCCCAAATTTCTCAACAACCACTACAAAGATGGAGTTGTGCTTCTTCTAGGTTTTAGGTAATCCTAGAATGAAGTCCATACTGAGGTCTTGCCAAGGACGATCAGGCACTAGCAAAGGAGTATATAGACCGATGTTCTGCTTCTGTGTTTTGCAACGGCACAAGTTCGACATCGGGCTATTATCAGGGCAACGAGCCTTTTTAATCCTGGCCAGTAAAATTGGTCCTCTATCGCTAGAATAGTCTTATCTCTTCCAAAATGACCAGCTAATCCCCAGCATGCATTTTCCAGACTAGGAATTCTCTAAGTGACGTCCTAGGGATACAAAGTCTATTGCCCCTAAAAAGGTAACCATCCTGGATGGTATAATCTCCACTGGTACTGGATGGCCCTAGCTAAAGGATCTTATAAATTTCACCAAAGTCATGACAGGTCTCATACTCATCTTTTATCCGGTCGAATCCTATAACTTCGGTGCTAACAGTACTCAACAACAAAGACTTACGGCTTAGGGCGTCTGCTACCTTATTTTCTATACTGGTACGGTGTTTCAGGACAAAAGTGTATGCCTGAATGTATTCAACCCATTTGTCATGCCTAGAATTTAGCTTCTTTTGGGAGTTCAGAAATCGGAGTGCCTCATGATCAGAAAATAAGACAAACTCCTGCGGTAGTAAGTAATGTCTCCAATACTTAAGGGCTTGTACTACCGCATAGAATTCCTTATCATAGGTGGAATATCTAAGTTTAGCTTCATTTAGTTTTTCACTAAAGAAAGCTATGGGGTGATTTTCTTGGCTTAACACTCCACCTATGCCTACTCCCGACGCGTCGCACGCAACCTCAAACACCTTAGAAAAGTCTGAAAGTCTAAGTATGGGTGCATGAGTCATCCTATCCTTAAGCTCTAGAAAGGCCTTATTAGCTGACTTAGTCTACTCAAAATTACCCTTCCTAATACAATCAGTGATGGGTGCAATGATGATGCTAAATCCCCTAATGAATCTCCTGTAAAAGGTTGCTAGGCCATGGAAGCTGCGACATCATGGACATTCATGGGTACCGGCCACTCTATGACCGACCTAACCTTTTCAGGATCCACTGAAACACCTTCTGGGGTTACCACAAAACCTAGAAAGATAACCCTATGCGTCATGAAATTACACTTCTTAAGGTTTGCATATAGGTTATTCTCTCTAAGGGTCTGACAGATTAATCTGAGATGGTTAAGATGGTCCTCTTTGGTCTTGCTATAAATTAATATATCATCAAAATAGACCACTAAGAATTTTTTTGTGTATTCTTTCATGACCTGGGTCATGATCTCATGAATGTGCTAGGTGCGTTTGACAGCCCAAAAGGCATCATGACCCACTCAAACAGACCATCTCTAGTCTTAAATGCAGTCTTCCACTCATCTCCTGGTCTAATTCTAACGTGATGGTAGCCACTCATAAGGTCTATTTTGGAAAAGATAGTGGCATTCGCCATCATGTCCAATATGTCATCTAGTTTGGAGATAGGAACCTATACTTGATAGTGATTTTGTTGATGGCCCTACTGTCCATGCACATTCTCCAGGTACCATCCTTCTTAGGGGTTAATAGTGCAGGAACTGCACAAGGACTTAAGCTTTCCCTAATGAAACCTTTCCTAAGTAATTCTCCCACTTCTTTTTGTAGTTCTTGATGCTCAGTGGGGTTCATCCTATAATGGGGAAGGTTTGGGAGGGTGGATCCTGGAATTAGGTCAATGGCATGTTGGATGTTTCTCAGGGATGGTAACTGATTAGGCAATTCTTCAGGGAAGACATCCTTAAACTCCTCTAGGATCTTAATTACTTCTGGGGTTGTTCCTTTTGGACTGATTCATAGATCTCTTTAGTGGTCAAAATCCAAACAGGACTATCCTCAGTGATGTCCTTTTCTAATTCCTTAGCTTTAATTAGATTAACTCTTGGCTTGCTATCCTTAAGGTTGCTAGATCCTTTCTTGATTGGGTCCCTAGGTGGAGTTGGATGTATCACATTGTTGACCCCAGATTGATTTGATGATTACAAATAATTAAGTAATTCTAAGCTTGATACAGGGAAGTTTGGTCGTCTTGCAAGTAAGTATTTTCGTGCAAAATTGATTGGTAAGAGTATACTTCATTCTATTTTGCCTTAGATAATTTTATTGGCTTGGGAATTAACTGGTTAGCTAACTTGTTATTCCATTTAGCTAGCTGGCATGACATTCAGCTAACTGGTAAGTTATCTCTGTGAGTTGGCCGAATGGTTGCTTATTTTAGTTAGCTGGTTAGCTAGCTTGTTAGCTAGTTGGAGTTCTTTCAATTAGCCAAGGTGCTCATCACTGTGCTGGTCGAACGTTCTTCATTTTTAGCTAGCTGGTTAGCTAGCTTGGGATGCCTTGGAGCTAACTGGATTTCATTTTAGCTAACTCCAGTTGCTTGTTATCTTTCCTGGCCGAATGGTCTTCAATTTTAGCTAAATGTTGAGCTAGCTACCCGATCTTTTAGCTAGCTAGCGTTTCTTGGAGCTAACTGCTTAGCTAACTATTTTATCATGGAGCTAACTGTTTAGCTAACTATTTTTTACAGGAAAGTTCAAGCCGTGTGGATTCAAATTTTAGTTAACTGGAGAGCTAGCTACCTGTTGGTTAGTTAGCTGGAGAGTTAACTGCTTCATTCAGACGTGTGGCTTCCTTTTTGCTCAGCTAGCTGGAGAGCTAACTAAGCTGGGCGGTTTTTATGTTACTTTTGGATTTAGTTAGCTAGTGAGCTAACTGACTTTTCTTTAGTTAGCTATTGAGCTAACTCCCCTTTACTTGTAACTCCTGCAGCCGTGAGCCTTCAATTTCTAGTTAGCTGGGGAGCTAACTACCAAAGCATGAATTCTTCTATCTGTCGTTTACTTTTGTCTGTTAGTTAGCTGAAGAGCTAACTATCTTTTGCTGTTAGTTAGCTGGGAAGCTAACTAGCAACCATTTTAGTTGCCTAAGGAGCTGCCTCTGGACGCCTTTTTTTTGCCGTGGCCTCTCTTGTGAGCTAGCTGACTAGCTAGCTGGGGTTTCTGCTTATCTCTTGGCCGAATGCATTCTTGACTTCAGCTACCTAAAGTTATCTCCAGCCAACTGCCGCCTAAGTTCTTGAGTTTTTCTCTCTCTCTTACTCTCTCTCCATTGCTATTTTTAGGTACTTTTAACTTTTGATTTTTGAATGGTTTCAGGGTTCTTCCTTCCTCAAATGGAGATCTGCATTCCATGCTTAAGGAAAACATCTTACAACGGTTATATTTTCTTCCATTTTTATTTCCATTTGTTCCTAATGTGTCTAACGATATCTTTTTTGTTGGATCATTATAAATAGCTGTGATTTGAAGCACACTATGATGATTTTGAAAAAAAGAGATTTTTAATAGGAAGAAATCCAAGAAAAGAGCATTTACTATATATTGTTGAGTGGTTGATAAAGGAGTTGCTGTGCATTCAAGTTCATTCATTGCTCCAAAAAGTTGTCCGGATCATTGAAGTTTTCAAGCAATCAAGGCTTCAGCTACTTCGACTTCGTTCATTTATTGCTGAAATTATTGCTTCAAAAGTTGTAAAGTATACTCTGAATATTTGCTCATTGTTGGAGCTTATGTTCATTCTCTGATTATTTTGTTAAAGGGTTAGTGTTAACCCTTGTTTTTGTTGGCTTCCTTGTGCCGTGAAACAAGAGGACTAGCCTAGTTTGGCTAGGGTTTTGGCTTCCTTGTGCCGTGAAACAAGAGGACTAGCCTAGGTTTGGCTAGGGTTTTTTGGCTGCCTTGTGCCGTATAAACAAGAGGGCTAGCCAGGTTTGGCTAGAGGTTGTAATCGTTGTGATACGATTAGTGGAATTCCCAAAGGTTTTGGGGAGTGGATGTAGGTGCTGAGTTTGGCACCGAACCACTATAAACTTCTGTGTATTTGTGGTTGTTTGTCTCTCTATTGTTATATTCTGTGCACTCCACTACACTGCTGCAAATCAAAATTAGGGTTTAAGCACATACTTGCATAGTAATTAATTTTTAATAACCCAATTCACCCCCCTCTTGGGTTGCTACATCTGGGCAACAAGTGGTATCAGAGCAGAGTGCTCTTGATTCCTATAGCTTGATTAGCTTGGAGCCAAAGATCAGTAGTATCCCAATGAGTTCTATGTTGACTGAAGGACAATCAACTAATAGACCACCTTTGTTCAATGGAACAAATTACACATATTGGAAAGCACGAATGAAAATCTTCATTCAAGCACTAGATTATGATTTATGGGGAATCATAATTAATGGACCACACACACCCACTATTATGATTGAAAATGTTAATATTGCAAAACCTGAATCTGAATGGGATGAGCAAGATAAGAAATTAGCTCAATTAAATGCTAAGGCTATGAATGTTCTTTATTGCTCTCTTGATGCAAATGAGTTTAATCGCATATCTACTTGCATGTCTGCTAAGAAAATCTGGGATAGACTTGAAGTCACCCATGAGGGTACAAATCAAGTCAAGGAATCCAAAATAAATATGCTTGTTCATAAGTATGAATTATTTAAGATGGATCCTGCTGAAAATATTACTGATATGTTTATAAGATTTACTGACATTATTAATGGACTGAAAAAGTCTTGGAAAATCTTATGCTAACAGTGATCTTGTTAGAAAAATCTTAAGATCTTTACCTAGGACATGGGAAGCAAAAGTCACTGCAATTCAAGAAGCAAAAGATCTCAACACTTTATCACTTGAAGAGTTGGTCGGTTCTTTGATGACTCATGAGCTTCAGCAACGACAACATATTGATGAAGATGAATCAAAGAAGAAAAGGACCATGGCTTTGAAGAGTGCAACTCAAGAAGATGAAAGTGAAGAAACCACAAGTGACAGTGAGAAAGATGATGAAATGACACTTATTTCAAGGAAATTTAAAAGGTTCATGAAGAGAAAGAAATTTGGAAAAAGAAAATAATTTGTCAAAGGAGACCATAGCAAAGATAAGGAAAAGAGTGAACCTCCTACATGCTATGAGTGCAAGAAGCCTGGACACATCAGACCAGATTGTCCACTATTAAAGAAAGGATCTAAAAGAATAAAGAAGAAGGCAATGATGGCTACTTGGAGCGATAGTGAAGCAACAAGTTCAGAAGATGAAGAGAAAACTGAGTTGCAAATGTTTGCTTTATGGCTGATAATGATGAGGTGTGTCTTGCAACCCGAGCAATTAAAAGACAATGGTACTTGGATAGTGGGTGCTCAAGACACATGACCGGCGATGAATTGTAATTCATCACTTTGGAAGCAAAAGATGGAGGTGTTGTTACTTTCGGTGATAATGGCCAAGGAAAAATAATTGGCATTGAAAAAATAGGTATCACACCTCATGCTTATATTGATAATGTTTTGCTTGTGAAAGGACTGAAACACAATTTACTTAGCATTAGTCAATTATGTGACAAAGGATTTAATGTTACATTTGAATCATCCTTATGCATTGTTAAAAATCCTGCAAATGAAAACATGAAATTTGTTGGTCATAGGCATGGTAATGTATACATTGTTAATTTAAATGATTTGCATGATCAAAATATTGATTGCCTAGTTGCTACAAACAATAAAACTGATAATAGTTGGTTATGGCATCGTAGGCTAGCTCATGCAAGCATGGATTTACTATCTAAATTAATTAAGAAGGATTTAGTACATGGTTTGCCAAAACTTGTTTTTGAAAAAGATAAGATTTGTAATGCTTGTCAATTTGGAAAACAAACCCGAGTATTCTTTTAAATCAAAGAATTTATTTCAACCACTAGACCTTTGGAGCTCTTGCATATGGATTTATTTGGTCCTACAAGAACAACTAGTCTAGGAGGTAAAAGATACGGTTTTGTTGTTATTGATGATTTCTCTCGCTTTACATGGGTTTTATTTCTATATAGTAAAGATGAAGCATTTCCAGCATTTCAAAAATTATTTAAAGAATTACAAACAAAAAGAATTCTTCTGTTTTATCGATACAAAGTGATCATGGAAAAAAATTTGAAAATAAATCTTTTGAAGAATTTTGTAATGAAAATGGAATTGAACATAATTTTTCTGCACCAAGAACACCACAACAAAATGGAGTAGTTGAAAGAAGAATAGAACATTAGAGGAAATGGCATGTACCATGTTGTGTGAAAGCAATTTCAAAATATTTTTGGGCAGAAGCTATTAACACTGCATGTTATGTTTTAAATCGTGCATTAATCAGACCTATTTTGAAAAATCCATATAAACTTTGGAAAGGAAGAAAACCTAATATAAGTTACTTTTATGTTTTGGATGCCGATGTTTTGTATTAAATAATGAAAAATCAAACCTTGATAAATTTGATGCTAAGTCTGATGAAGGAATTTTTCTTGGATATTCTTTACATAGTAGAGCTTTTAGAATATACAGTAAAAAGACTTTAATAGTTGAAGAATCAATTCATGTTATTTTTGATGAATCTAATGATCTTCCATCAAGGAAGGGAAAAGGTATAAATAATGCAGATGACATTGAAGATCAATTCAAGGACATCACACTGAAAGATAAGAACGACTCAGATATACAAGAGGTAAATGGAGAAGGGAACGCTAACTTACCTGAAGCCTCACAAGGTAATGATGAATTAGAAAGAGGTTGGAGGTATGTACTCAGTCACCCTAAAGATTAAATTATTGGTGATCTTCTCAAGGAGTTAGAACTAGATCATCATTTAGATATGCTTGTAATAACTTAGCATTTG
This sequence comes from Calamus simplicifolius, assembly GCA_900491605.1. NCBI lineage: Eukaryota > Viridiplantae > Streptophyta > Magnoliopsida > Arecales > Arecaceae > Calamus > Calamus simplicifolius. The sequence continues at coordinate 5,709 of UESW01003157.1, read as the reverse complement.
TATCAAAATTGAACCTAAATGTTATGATGATGCTAAAAATGATGTTGATTGGATTAATGCCATGCATGAGGAACTCCACCAATTTGAAAGAAATAATGTTTGGACTCTTATTGAAAGACCTCATAATCATCAAATTATTGGAACTAAATGGGTTTATAGAAACAAATTAGATGAAAATGGTAATATAATTAGAAATAAGGCAAGATTAGTAGCTAAGGGATATAATCAAGAAGAGGGAATTGATTTTGATGAAACTTATGCCCCTATTGCTAGATTAGAAGCTATTAGATTACTTCTTGCTTATGCTTGTTATATGAATTTTAAATTGTATCAAATGGATGTTAAAAGCACTTTCTTAAATGGATACATTGCTGAACAAGTTTTTGTGGAATAGCCACCCGGCTTTGAAAATCACTTGTTTCAAATCACGTTTTCAAATTAAACAAAGCTTTATATGGTTTGAAACAAGCACCCCGGGCGTGGTATGAAAGATTAAGAAAATTCTTGATTAGTAATGATTTCATTCAAGAAACTATGGATACAACTTTATTTATTAAAAGATAAAATAAAGATATATTAATTATTCAAATCTATGTTGATGATATCATATTTGGTGCCACTAATGATTCTTTATGCAAAGATTTTGCTAAGCTTATGCAGGGAGAGTTCGAGATGAGTATCATGGGTGAGCTGACCTACTTCCTCGGACTACAAATTAAACAAAGCAAAGATGTGATCTTCATAAGCCAATCCAAATATACCAAAGAAATGATCAAGAAGTTTGGCATGGAGACATCCAAAAGTATCGGTACCCCTATGAGCTCATCATGTAGACATGAATCCTATAATTCTAAAAAGTTGTTGATTTAAAATTATATAGAGGCATGATTGGATCATTATTATATTTAACTGCTAGTAGGCCAGATATTTTATTTAGTGTTTGCATGTGTGCAAGATATCAAGCCAATCCTAAAGAATCATACTTGCTTGCTGTTAAAAGAATATTTAAATATTTAAATGAAACAAAAATTTAGGTATATGGTATGACAAACAATCTAGCATTGACTTAATAGTATACACTGATTCAGACTTTGCTGGATGTAAATTAGATAGGAAATCAACCACTGGAACTTGCCAGTTTCTATGTGTTAACTTAATTTTATGGTTTAGCAAAAAGCAAACTTTAGTAGCACTGTCTACGGCCGAGGCTGAATACGTTGTAGCTGAAAGTTGCTGTGCTCAAATCTTATGGATTAAGCAACAACTAGAAGATTATGGTATTAAACAAAAGCCATACCTATAAAATGATAATACAAGTGCAATCAGTTTAACTAAGAATCCTATTCAACATTCCAGAACAAAACATATTGAAATTAGACATCATTTCATTAGAGATCACGTAAATAATGGAAATGTTGTTATTAAATTTTTAAATACTGAAAATCAAATTGCTGATATTTTCACTAAGCCTCTTGATGAAACAAAATTTTATGAAATCAGAAGAGAATTAGGAATTTTGATCCAACCATTTAATGAATCAATTAATGAATCGATATAATATCTAATTGATGTGACATCTTTTAATCAAATCAATTATAGGGAACACCTTATCAAATTAAATGCTTGAGTATGCTACAAGTTTTAAGCTTTTTCATCTTTATGAAAGCATAACTCCCATAATTTCATCCACCAACCGGACGTTTGAAACCTTTTTCATTTTATTGATGGCAATTAATCGACCAGGCAACCAAACAGTCACCTGGCCAGCTAACCATCAAGCTCTCTCCCTATATATCCTTTTTACCAAACCTTTTGTTTCATTCAAGCCTCAAGCCGTCTCCCTCACTCTTCTCATTTCAACCGATCATCCTCTCTCTCCTTTTGTTGTTCTCATTCTCTCATTCCATCAATCCTTCCATCAATCTTCTTTCTTCCATTCAATCTATCAATCCATCTTGAAGATAGTTGATGGCTCCCAAGAAGAAGACAATCGCAAAAGATGATGATTGTGCTAATCTTCGCCGGAAGTCTTCTACTTCTTCATCCCAGAATAACTCCCTTCTTGCTTCTAAATCTTTCGCTCATGGAAGATTAGTTGATTTTAACTGCTTAGAACAAGAAGGTTTTAAAATTGGAAAACTGTTAGTTAATCAAGGTTGGGATAAGCTTTTATCTACCAAGAGACCTATTTATCCTGAGCTTATTAGGAATTTTATGAAAATATCTTTTTTGGTAATGGGACTATCTCTTCCTTTGTGAAAAAGACTAAAATCGACCTAGACTGCAAAACGTTAGGTTGTGCTCTAAATATTCTATCTGATGGTTTCTTAGAAGTCCTACCTAGTAACATGGATATAAAATAGGTTTAATCCTTAATATTGACGACAGTGAAGCTAGTAATATTGAAACTCTAGATGCAAACATGTTATCTGTAGAAATAGATTATTCCATAGTATCATCGCCAAAATCCTTGCCCACGTACAGGTTCGTTTAATGTAGTAAATGATAGGGATATATGTATAATGTATGACATCATAATAGAAGACCTTGTTGATCTAACTCAACTAATGATGACTGTAATGAAAGAATCCTTGTCTAGATCTAAGGCTGCATTACCCTACGGAATGTTTCTCACTTACATATTTGAGTTTTTCAATATTAAGCTTATGGGAGAAACTGCAGTGGCATTACGTCACTCTGACATTTTAATGCGCATTCACTACACCGTAGGGACTTTGCCAAACGGGATGGTATTTGGTTAAAGTTAGATCAAGAACTGGTCAGTCTAGTATGCCACCGCCAAATGTGACTCAATTCGCTTGTTCTCCTTAGAACTTCTTCAATTTTGACTTCAACCAACCGAATCCATACCTTGCTGCTATGTTGCTGACCAAAATCTTTTCTATCTGATCCACCCAATATGAACGCTTTACCTTTATCGCAATGACAACCAAGCTCCTGCTCCTCTTCCTTTGGTTCGCTAAGTGAAGATCAAATTCACCATATTATCAATAAATTGACCCTTGCCACTTCTAGTCGAAGCTCTGGAGACAGTGCTTCTTCTGTCAATGATCAGACTCTCGTACCACATATTTCTTTATTTTTAAGAAATGTCTCAGTTTAAAATTCTCTTGATCATCTTGTCCATGATGTGAACATTCTCAATGGAAGAGTTTTTTCACAATGAATCTGTCATGGACCGGATCCTAAAAGAGATAAATTTCCTAAAAGGTAAGCTTGAGAATTTTGAAACTAAGGCAGAGTGGGTAGAATACCAAATGAGATCCAACGAGACCCAGACCGAGATGCAACAAACGCTGTCGACCATTGGACTCTCTCTCTAGGCTAAGTCATCTCATGGAGACTTACATCACTCTTTCTGCCGCTTCTTCGCCTGATGCTTTTATTCTCATCTGCACCTCTGGACTCCGCTAACACAGCCTTCCTCCGACAAGCCTGGATCTTCAAACAAGCCAAATGTTTCTTCAGTGCATATTTTTTCTTCTGATGATGACAAATGAGTGTGCTTGGCTTATGTAATGAACGTACTTAGTATTGTTTATGTAATGCATGTTTATGACTATGTTTTATGACTTGAAACCATGACATGTAATATTTGTATTATCTTTACTCTATTTTGTAATGATCTGAATGACTGCTCTAATTATGTATGATGATAACATCTCCTTGATATATTATGCTTAAATTGATTGCAAGACTCTTCAAACTTCTTTTTGATTAATGACAAAAAGGGAGAGAAGAATATTGCATACATTAAGGAATGGAGTAAAATAATAACTCCATATATTCAGGGGGAGAAAAGAGTTCACTTATTCAGATTGACCGGGGAGTAAGTAATGTTTTTCTGATTACACTCTTGTCTATTTATTAAACTTCCTATATTGCTTTTTTCATGCTTAAGGGTTTTGTCATCATCAAAAAGGGAGATTGTTGACCGTAGATTGATTTTGATGATTACAAAACAATTAAGTAATTCTAAACTTGATACAGGGAAGTTTGGTCGCCTTGCAAGTAAGTATTCATGTAAAATTGATTGGTAAAAGTATACTTCATTCTATTTTGCCTTAGATAATTTTATTGGCTTGGGAGTTAACTGGTTAGCTAACTTGTTATTCCATTTAGCTAGCTGGCACGACATTCAGCTAACTGGTAAGTTATCTCTGTGAGTTGGCCAAACGTTGCTTATTTTAGTAGCTGGTTAGCTAGCTTGTTAGCTAGTTGGAGTTCTTTCAGTTAGCTAAGGTGCTCGTCACGGTGCTAGCCGAACGTTCTTCATTTTTAGCTAGCTAGTTAGCTAGCTTGGGATGCCTTGGAGCTAACTGGATTTCATTTTAGCTAACTCCAGTTGCTTGTTATCTTTCCTGGCCGAATGGTCTTCAATTTTAGCTAACTGTTGAGCTAGCTGCCGGATCTTTTAGCTAGCTGGCGTTTCTTGGAGCTAACTACTTAGCTAACTATTTTATCTTGGAGCTAACTTCTTAGCTAACTATTTTTCACAGGAAAAATTCAAGCCATGTGGATTCAAATTTTAGTTAGCTGGAGAGCTAGCTACCTGTTGGTTAGTTAGCTGGAGAGTTAACTACTTCATTCATACGTGTGGCTGCCTTTTTGCTCAGCTAGCTGGAGAGCTAACTAAGCTGGGCAGTTTTTGTTACTTTTGGATTTAGTTAGCTAGTGAGCTAACTGACTTTTCTTTAGTTAGCTATTGAGCTAACTCCCCTTCACCTGTAACTCCTACAGCCGTGAGCCTTCAATTTCTAGTTAGCTGGGGAGCTAACTACCAAAGCATGAATTCTCCTATATGCCGTTTACTTTTGCCTGTTAGTTAGCTGAAGAGCTAACTATCTTTTGCTTAGTTAGCTGCTAAGCTAACTAAGTGCCTTGCACTTTTTCTCCTGGGCGTTTACTTTTGCTGTTAGTTAGCTGAGAAGCTAACTAGCAACCATTTTAGTTGCCTAAGGAGCTGCCTCTGGACGCCTTTTTTCTGTCGTGGCCTCTCTTGTGAGCTAGCTAACTAGCTAGCTGGGTTTTCTACTTATCTCTTGGCCGAATGCATTCTTGACTTCAGCTACCTGAAGTTATCTCCAGCCAACTGCCGCCTGAGTTCTTGAGTTTGCTCTTTCTCTCTTACTCTCTCTCCATTGCTATTTTCAGTACATTTAACTTTTGATTTTTGAATGGTTTCAGAGTTCTTCCTTCTTCAAATGGAGATCTGCATTCAATGCTTAAGGGAAACATCTTACAACGGTTATATTTTCTTCCCGTTTTTATTTCCATTTGTTCCTAATGTGTCTAACGTATATCTTTTTTGTTGGATATTATAAATAGCTGTGATTTGAAGCACACTATGACGATTTTGAAAAAAAGATTTTCAAGAGGAAGAAATCCAAGAAAAGAGCATTTACTATATATTGTTGAGTGGTTGATAAGGAGTTGTTGCATTCAAGTTCATTCATTGCCCAAAAAGTCGTCCGGATCATTGAAGTTTTAAAAGCAATCAAGGCTTCAGCTACTTCGACTTCGCTCATTTATTGCTGAAATTATTGCTTCAAAAGTTGTAAAGTATACTCTAAATATTGCTCATTGTTGGAGCTTCTGTTCTTCATTCTCTGATTATTTTATTAAAGGGTTAGTGTTAACCCTTGTTTGTTGTTGGCTTCCTTGTGCCGTGAAACAAGAGGACTAGCC
>UESW01003156.1:23236-112146 GCA_900491605.1 Calamus simplicifolius | reverse complement strand
GCGATATCCCATCTGAAATAGTTATTGGCTACTATGTTGCCACAGAGAGATGATAACAGTATGTTTAAGAAAGAATGAAGGTAGGGCAAAAAAAGAATTTTCTTAATTACCAATCTTTTATGTGTTGTTGTGATTGTAAGTAACAAAAGTTTACACCACGCACTGAAGCAAGCCAACAGGAGCGAAAGTTTTAAAATCAAAATAACCACTTGAAATTTGGCTTATCAAACCAAAATAGTTACTAAAGGTATGTATGTATGATTTTACAAAATATGCTCAAAAAGACAAGCCAAAAAATATGATAGGATAAGGGACATACAGCTAGTATGATGTATTGTGATATCCATTACAAAGTAGTCATTTATTGTTAATCAATCAAAAATCTCTCATCTCAAACTGGTAAACATCAAAGAAAGAGAGAAGGGATGTTTACAAGTTCTGTGACTGTCCCACAAGGTGTCTTTAAGGACCTTCAGAACAATTTCAGCAATTCTATGTAACAAGATGGATCCCGAAAAAGCACAATGATTCATTCCAACCCACAAAATCAAGCCTTTTTTTTTCTGGCCCACGTCCAACACAGACTACCGTTACTCCACCTCACCTATGCTCTCTCCTTTTCTTGCATAGAAATTGCCACTGGGCAATGGGCTACACAACAGGGGGCAGCCCTTCCCCAAACACCCCTTAACTCCCCGAACACTGGTCAAGGCAGGATTCATCCCAAGTAATTTAATATAATTGCCAAAGACTTTACTAACTTGGTGAGCAGCATCTTCAACACATTCTCCCTTCAATATTAGTAAATCAACCATATGTTGGATGATCAGCTTGTTTTTCCTTCCAACACAATTTTATGTTCAATAATAAACCAAAACTTTAGGAGATGTGTTAAGAAACTATCAAAATTGATTGAATTGTGTACAAGGCTTGAAGTTTTGGACCAAACCAACCTGTGTCAGCCTATTATGCTGAGTAATAGATTCAAGTTTCCACCAGGGCACCTGATTCAGCCAATGTGGATCACTTTTGACAGGAGGTGATCCAAAATCACCCTTCTTTTAGTTTTGGGTAATTTTGGCCAGTTTTAACCAAAATTGACTAAACTTTAATGTAATTTATTGTTAATAAATGTTTTCCAAAATTCAAGTCAGGGATCAACACCTGAATCCCCAATGAGAACTTCTAGACTAACTGATACAGTGAGATGTCCAAGACCTCAACCTATGACACGACAAAGCCTCTGGAGAGTGGTGTTGCATGGACATGCATACAAGAATCAAATGTATCTAATGTGGACACATGTCCAGGTGTCGAACTAGACAAGAGGAAAAAGACAAACTAGACATATAAAATACTATCCCAACTAAAATATATGCATTTAAATATTTTATAAAAGAAAATATTAAAAATATTATTTATTAAAATCTTCCAATATACATAGTTCTCATCCAACTTCTAGTTAGGCTAAGAATTTTAGGAAAATGACAATTTATAAAATTATTTTAATAGACAAATTCTTAACCAAACTCTTGAGAAAACAAATCTCAGTTTTAACATCATTATAATTGGTCTAATTTAAAGGGTCAAACTAATTGCTTGAGTGATCAACTCCACCAATTTCTAAAAACCAAAAATAATAAATGATAAGTAGTCACATATCTAATGTGTTTTTGACTCGAATTCTTGGAGGTGGATGTAAGTGTCTAAGTAACACAGCTAGAGAAGTCCCTATGCCAATACATTTCAAAGACTAATGTGAATGCCTAAAAACAAGACCATCATTCACCATAATAATAGCTTGTTTTTATATTGAAAAAAAAAATATAGCCATCTGTAGCCACATGCATTTAGTATAAACTACTTAACCTCAAACATATAAAAAGAACTACCCTAATTCAAGATGTTTGGAGGCCCAACTAATAAAAGACAAAGAAAAAGACAGACTAGGGGCTAAAATGTCTCATGGTTGCAGCATCTAATGTTGCTTTGAACAATGGAAGTTCAATAAAAAAATACACATTTCATGGTGCAATATATCAGCATGCTTTCTTTATTTCATTTATACACAAAATAACTTTGGAATAAACTATTGAAATTAGATAAATAAATATCCTACAAGGAATGCCCTTGGCATGGTTTGGGCCGAACCATGCCGAACTAGTCCAGAATCGGCATGGTTTAAGGTTTCGGATCGGTTCAAGTACCTAACTAGCCAAACCAACTTGAACCATCTGGTTCAGCTCGGCAAAGGTCGATTCAGGTGATTCGTTGCCCATCCCAACTTGTTAAAATTATAATAAGCAAAGGAAGACTCTCTTGAGCTCCGCACAACCCCCCCCCCCCCCCCCCCCAACCCAAAACTCTGGTCTCATTTTTAACTTTTGTGTAGGTAAAAATAAAGGAAAAAAATGCAGGCAGGCAGATTTGAAGGTCAAATTAAGTAAGGAGCAATGGAGCATTCCCCTTCCCTATTGTCTCCTTTTTTTTCTTTTTGATGCCTATGACAAGAAAAATAGATAAAATAAGGAAAGATCACGCCAAAATTTTGTATCTTAACATGATTTCATCCTATGCAGTAAATCTAAGAATAATCTATAGACTAGAAAAGAAAGCATAATTTTTTATTATTGTATAATTTTTATATTAAAAATTTTGATTGAAAAAAATAAAAATATAAATAATGCTTCAAAAAATTGTAAAATTGATGGCATGTTTGGGTTATGCATGCTATTTGCTATCTTAATTTAATAACAAAATATTGAAATTTGGACATGATTGGTTCTTCCTGGACTTTAGCTCAAATTTAAATAAATTTTAAAATAAGTAATGATTAGTGCATATCTACTTCATTTACAAAATGGGTTGACAACCTATGACCTCAATCCAAAGCTCTAGTAGCATCCTAGGAATGGACATAGATGAGAAGTGTTACTAACTTGCACAATATTATATATAAATGAAGCTCGATCTAATTATTGCTGCCCAATGTCTGGAGATCAGTTGCATATTCAATGGGCTCCAAAATCATTATTTGCCAATTTAAGCAAATTATTAATCACTATGTCATGTGCTTCATGAACTAAATCTTTCATGGAGGACACCCACAACTTCAATGAGAGGATAGTTGTGGCAAGCAAAGACATCATGAACCTAGATATTTTTTGAACATCACCTATAAATGATGTAATATTTTATGATAAATAGTTTCTAATATGCATTGCTATATTGCAGCTTAGCTTATGTGGCCTAGAAAAGAAATTTAAGTCAAGATAAAAATAACTTCGCCAAGGCCGGTCTCAAGCCCGGGTAAAGGAGGGTTGCGTTAGGTAACTGACAGCCAGCGTAAAACTCCGTCAGATCCTTTAAAATATGAATCTACTAAATCAAACTATGCGAAGGGCTAGGACATCCCCGTTAAGAAACGTGTTGCATCTGTCTCCGGATGTTTTGAAAAATGGGCAAGGGGCGCCGCACCGGCGCTCAGGTGCAGTGATAAGTGAGCAAGGATTCTTACACTACGGACGAGTGCGGGTAAAGAAGTTAGTCCATGATAGTCAGCTTAGAATAACTTGGAACATAGAAACACTAACAGGTAAAGCTATGAAGATAGTTGACACTATGATTAGGAGAAAAGTAAATAAATATGCTTACAAAAGACTAAATGAGTAGGTGAAATATCTAGAGAAATAGAGAATATAGGATATAAATATTATACTAAAAAAACATAAAAATAAAAATGAATTAGGAATAATTATAGACAATAATTGTAAGAATATGTTGTTAAGGTAACTAGGAAAGAAAATTAGATTATATCACTAAAACTTATAATTGAGAATAATATAATTAACATAATTAGTGCATATATACCATAAGTAGGATTAGACCAACAAACTAAGATAATTTTGGGAAGACAGATGAAGTAATGCAAGAAATACCACAAGAAGAAAAGATAGATTTAGAAGAAGATTTTAATGGACATATAGGTAAATAAGGGATATGAAACGATACATGAGGATATGGATTTAGAGATAGGAATGAAACCGGCATGAGCTTATTAGATTTTGCAGTGGCATATGATCTAACAATAGCAAACACTTGTTTCAAAAAGAGAGATGAACATTTAATAACATTTAAAAGTGAATCTAATAAAATTCAAATAGATTTTTTCTTAACTAGGAAGATAGATAAAATAACATGCAAAAACTGTAAAGTTATTTCAGAAGAAAGTTTAACTTCACAACATAGGATAATGGTAACAAACATATGGATAAAAATAAAATTTAGTAAAACGTAAACTTATAATCCAAAAATTAAATGATGAAAATTTGAAAGGAGAAAAACTATAATTATTTAAAGAAAATTAGTACGATAAATGATTATGAATATAAATAGTGATCCCAATTTAATGTGAAAAAAAGCAACTAAATGCATAAAAAATATAGCAAAAGAAGTTCTAGGAGAATCAAAAGGAGTGGACTAGTAGGAAAAAACTTGATAGTGAAACGAGGAAGTTCAAGCTGTCATCAAGCTTAAAAGGACAAACTATAAAATTTGGCAAGAGGTTAGGAATGAAGAAAGTCTTAAAAAGCATAAGGATGCAAAGAAAGAAGCTAAAAAAGCGGTAAGTAATGCAAACTTAAAGCCTATGATAATTTATATAATAGACTAGATACGAAAGAAAGTGAAAAGACTATATAAAACTAGCAAAACTAAGAAAAAAGAAAACAAAAGATCTTGACTATATTAAATATTAAGGATAAAGATGAAAAAATCTTAGTAAAAGAAGAAGAGATAAAAGAACGATGAAAAAGTTATTTTTAAAATTTATTAAATAAAAATAATTTAGTAAATTTAAGAATAGAAGGATGTGATAACCTAAGAGTAACAAATGAATATAATTTTTCGTAGATTTAACATGCTTGAGGTTAAAAAGGCTTTGAGTAAAATGAAAAATGCAAAGGCATTAGGACCAAATGCGATCCCTATTGAGATTTAGAAAGGTTTAGAAAAAATTGGAGTCATATGTTAACCAATTTATTTAACAGGATTGTAGCAACTAAAAAATGCCAGATGATTGGAGAAAAAGTAAATTAATACCCATATACAAAAATAAAGGAGATATCAAACTGTGCAAATTATGGAGAATAAGCTAATGAGCATACAATAAAATTATGGAAGAAAGTAATAGAAAATTGAATAAGAGCTGAAACTTCGGTGTCAAATAATCAATTTGGATTTATGCCTGAAGATCGACCATGGAAGCTATTTACTTATTAAGAAGATTGATGGAGAGGTATAGGAAAAAAAAATCTTCATATGGTCTTTATTGATTTAGAGAAAGCATATGATAAGTACCTAGAGAAATAATATGATGGGTTTTACAGAAAAAAGAGTTACCAAAAGGTATATAATTGTATATGATAGAGCAATAACTATTGTTAAAACAACAATAGAGAAACTAGTGAGTTTTCAATTACTGTAGGTTTACATCAAGGATCTGCCTTAAGTCCATATCTTTTGTATTAGTTATGGATGAATTAACCAAACATATTCAAGATGATATCTCATGGTGTATGTTATTTGCAGATGATATAGTGTTGATTGATGAAACTAAATCTAGAGTAAATGCTAAGCTAAAAATTTGAAGAGATGCTTTAGAATCTAAAGGTTTTAAGATTAATAGAACTAAAACTGAATATATGAAATGTAATTTTAGTAGGAATATAAATACAAATGAAGAAACAGTGAAGATTGCAAGCCAAGAGATATCAAGGAGTGAAAATTTATATATTTGGGATCAATTATCCAGCAAGAAGGTGAAATAGGTGAATATGTGAATCATATAGTTAAATCAGGATGAATTAAGTGGAGGAGTGCTTCGGGAGTATTATATGATCGGCGCATTCCATTAAAATTAAAAAATATATATAAAATCACTATTAGGCCAGCTATGCTATATGGAACAGAGTGTTGGGCAATATTGAAACATGTGAATAAATTAAGTATAACAGAAATGCGTATGTTAAGATGGATATGTGGTAACTTTAAAAGATAGAATTAGAAATAAACATATAAAAGAAATGATAGAGTAGCCCTAATTGATGATAAATGAGAAAAAATAAATTGCGGTGGTTTGGACATATACAACGTAGACCTTTAGATGCTTCAGTTAGAAAGAGTAATCTTTTAACAATCCATGGTAAGGATAGACGTAGAGGTAGACCTAAACTAATGGACAGAAATAATTAAAAAAGATATAACTATTTATAATTTGAATGGCGACTTGGTCCTAAATAGAGCAGAGTGGAGGAAGCAGATTCATGTAGCCGACCCCATGTAGTTGGGAAAAGGCTTAGATGAGTTGAGTATAAAAAATTTAAGATGTGTTTCTTTAGGACTTTTATTTTAGTTATCTTTGAACAAGTTTATGACTAGTATTCTAATACTAGTAAGTTTAGGAGTTATCTTTGAACTTGATTTAGTTTGGGCCAACATAACTCAATAAATAAACTCCAGTGTATCTTATTGAACCAATCGATTTCAATAATTCAATATGAAGTTTCTTTCTTTCCTAGCTTCAAGTAATTCTTATCTTGCCATGATACAAGATCATGATCCTTCATAGAGAAGCCGAAGGTGCTTAATCAAGGCTCTCAAGGAATTGGTGCGAGATCAGTTATACCCTTTGATAGCCTCGCTTGCCTCAAATTTGATATCAGAACCCAAGATCCTATATGCATGAGATTTGGTATTAGAGCCCAAGATCTTGCCTTCATCAAATTTGGTATCAGATCCTAAGATCCTGCTTGCATCATAAGTGATGGTTCCAATTTGGGCTCTCATCAAAACATCTTAGACGATTGGTAATTCAGATCCTCTCACAGGCTCTCCTTTAATGATTATGGGCCTTCACCCTAATCCACATCAAATAGAGAAACTACTTGAACCAAAAGCAACTAAATGACCTAGTAAATATGCTATATAATTCAATGTTTAGATTAAAGTGCATATATGAGAAGGTGGAGCTGAAGTAATGATGACCTATTCCACAATGACTTTGTTTATATTGAGGATCCAATGTTTAGTAGGATTGAGGGCCAGCAATAGGAGCCAATGCTTGAAGAGTCATGATCACCTCCTTGATTGGCTAGTTTCATAGCAAAGGAGGCTAGGGTTGATGTAGGACAATGGACAATATAAGACATACCATCCTCACAATCAGCTAAGCAAGCATGGAGGTAAAGAGGAGACGATCATCATCACAAGACTATACCCGGGACATCCTTTCAAAGGTTTGATAGAGTGTTGTTAAGAAGAAATCATCCTGGTACCTAATTTAATTAAGAAAGTGGGCCCAATTAAGGTGGTGGGCCCAAGAAAGCTACCCAATGGAGTCAAGCGGGCATGTAGAGCAAGATAATAGATTCTAACTAAGATCAACAAGAAAGAGAAAGGAAAGAAAATTATTGATCCATTGGAGAGAGTGGATGGAGAGCTTGTTCATTTTGAATCTCAGACTAGTAGAGCCCTTAGATGATCTGTCACTCAAATCATCTTATGATACTTGTGACCATGATAATGATAATTCAATCAATGATGCATTTGGTGGCCAAGTGAATATGGCATGGATTCATACAACTCACAATCCTATTATTTTGTTTGATTTATAGGTGAATCATAATGCACTCATTCCATGCAAGATATGGACCACGATGCATGACCTCAAGCTTACAAAGACATTATTGCATTTAAGAGATGGGCCCCTTATAGTGGTTCAGGACACCGCTTTATTACTGTGGATGACATAGCACGCATGGTAGGATCACTGGATTTATCTATATTCGAATCATACATTGAATCATACTCCAAGCAATCAAAGTATGATCCACACAATTATCCTATGTCTAAAACATTATATTAGAGTAGCTACCACCTCAACTAAATTATGAGTCAAATTCGCTGTCTCAAGCTTTCCCTAGATTGGATGGCCACCATAGGATTAAACATCAGAATACTATCAAGGCAGCAATCTAGGAGAAACTAATTATAAGATGCAAGGATGGGGGCATTATCTAGATTCAAGTCAAATGTCAGACCAAATTATGATCAATATCTCAACATTTATGCACAACACAAGAAATTAAATGTCAGTATGCAATATCTACAATTATATGCAATTATGTATCTTCTATTTTATTGATATGGGTATACATTCTCTGTTACATTAATTAATTGATCAGACATCAACATTCCCTCAAAAAATATCAAAATAGCATAGAAATCATTATTTAAAATATAATAATTAAAATAATCCCTCAAAATCTCCAAGACATGAAAATACAAAAAAAAAAAAAAAAGAAAAGGGGTTCCAAAATGTATTGCTATTGAATCAAAATGCATGTGCATTTCATGTCAGTACTGTACTAATTACTAAGCTGTACAAGTCTCAATATCAGTTTGACGGACTTGATATCCTATATATATAATAGAAATAATCTATATTGTGCAATGATAACTCTTGGGTCCTCTTTTTCTTCTATTTTCCTTCTTTGAATATTTCTATCTTTTTTAAACAGGAACTCCACAAGCCCTAGCAAAATCGAGTTTTAGAACATGGACTGTGCATGTGTATGCCTATGCATTATTAGTTTAATAGTGTGACATCCGCCAATGCACTTTATGTCTGAGTATACGCTTTCTCTTTTGTTCTAGAGTTTAAACATTGGTCTTATATGTGCACTACCTTGCAGAGTTCTCTGGTTGCCTTTTGTTTTAATGATATAGTGCACTCACTTTGTTGTTTGCTTCTCAAGTTCCAGCAGTAACTACAAAATTCTGATGCAGTGCTTACACAATAATAGTTATTAAACAACAGTAATGATTTGACAAAGAAGATTGTCTGATATTTGTTTCTTATTTTCAAAATTCTTTGTAGTTGAAACCAGAAGCCCAACCAATATTCTCTTAGACAATAAATTACACAATAAATTAGCCATCAGAAATACCTTTCAGGTAGCACACCAAATTTCTTCCATATATAGAAATAACTACAAAATTCTGATGCAGTGCTTACACAATAATAGTTATTAAACAACAGTAATGATTTGACAAAGAAGATTGTCTGATATTTGTTTCTTATTTTCAAAATTCTTTGTAGTTGAAACCAGAAGCCCAACTAATATTCTCTTTGACAATAAATTACACAATAAATTAGCCATCAGAAATACCTTTCAGGTAGCACACCAAATTTCTTCCATATATAGAAAAATTCGCGATGTGATGAGTTGGCAGCAGCGATATCTCCCATAAGAATCTGTTGGCAATAAATTATGGGTAAAATTAGTCTACTCGTTTTTTGCAATCATATAATGATTCTAGGGGCCTAAATGATAACCTGAAGACCAGGCCAGAAGGCTTGAAGACTCGTAAGCTGCCAATAGGTTGCTTTCCCTGTTCTCATATCAGCTTCATGATACCTGATGATACAAAGAAGATGGAATTCACAGGAAATCTAGAGGATGTCTTATAAAATTAAATGTCAAAATTTTAGGAAGCAGCAGAACAAAAAAAATAAGACTGTAGGCAGAAAATGATCGAATATTATAGGGTGATGTTTGGGTGATGTTTGCAGATTCAGACTATAAAAAATAGACCAAGCTTAGCATAATATTGTTCCCTTCTGAAAGAAGGCAGCAGCGTACAACTTGGATGCAATTGCTGCATACACTGCAGTCACATCATTTGTAAGTCAACAGGTTTATTAGAATGAAGAATGGTAGGCAAGGGACAAAAAATTATCAACAGAACCATAGAGAATAGCTTTGCAAATGGAACATTCCCTCACTCATCGGGTGGTATCCAAAACTGTAAAAGAAAAAGGGAAAGTAAATGCATCGGGCCCCAACATCATTATAGATAAATTTACCTTCTCAACAGTCCCAGAATCGGTTCAGGGCCTTGTTGTTCCGGTTAGTTTAGGGCCCAACTCTACCGGCAGTAAGGGTGCGGCCACTAATGGTCAGATGGATGCGGCTTCTCAGTCAACTCAAAGGGAGGGACGGCACTATGACTTGATCGTCTCCTGTCTCAAGGATGCTATCCGAGGGGAGGATCATGATACCCAGATCGTCTCCTTGCCCCCGCCAGGGAAAGAGACTGAAGCAGTAAGGGAGGCTACTCAGATGATGGAATGCAGTAGACAGAATTCTGAGGGTGGCATCCCGCTCAAGGGATGCCTTTCTGATGATGATATGCTGGAGGATTAGGCAGGGTCCCCACCCCCCCCCCCCAACAGTCAAATGAAGATCCTTATCTGGAATGTCAGAGGAGCCCGGAAACCTTCGTTTCGCTCCTTCTTTGGAAGACTTATGCAGCAACATAGCTTTGATGTTTGTGTTCTTTTGAAAACCCGATTATTGGGTAACAACCTGGCCCTCTTCAGGAGACAGATGTCCATATCCTAGTCTTCTTATGCAATGGAGTCTATGGGACTATCATGAGGTATTGTAGCTCTCTGGCATTAGAGTGGATGCCTTTTATGGGTGTAACCAGTAGGTTGTTCTTGTCATCTCGGAGGGGTCATCTGACCCCTGGCTCCTATCGGGTGTTTATGTCGGTACTGACTTTCGGAAGAGGCGTGTCCTATGGTCTGAGATTTGCTCACTACTTGCTAAGGGTGTTCCATCACTTATAGCAAGAGATTTTAACTGCATTGTTGGAGCCAATGAGAAGAGGGCAGGCAGATTGTAGATTCGACGGACATTTCTGAGTTTAGAACCTTTATTTCTTCTGCTGGGCTGTTGGATCTGGGGTTCTCGGGTCCCTAATTCACCTGGTGTAATAACCGGCAGGGTTTTGCTCGTGTGTGGAAGAGATTGGACAGGGCTATGGCCACAACCCAATGGCTACAGAACTATCCTTCTGTCATTATTACTCATCTTCCAAGGATTGCTTCTGATCACTGTCCGTGGACGGCCAGCAACGGAAACCGTTTCGATTTGAGCAATTCTAGACTTCCTACTCCTCTGCTCGGACCCTCATTTCCCAGGTTTGGCATACACCTGTGAGAGGTAGTGCCATCTACAAGCTTTCTAGGCATCTTGAGCTAGCGAGACGCAGACTTTCTAGATGGAACAGAGTGAAGGTTGGGAACATTGTGAGGAAAGTAAAGCAGGTGGAAGCCAATATAGCTACTCTCCAAATTAAAGAAGATCAGGAAGGTTGCTTCCCTGAGCATGATATCATATCTCTTAGAGCTAAACAAGCGCTTCACCACTCCCTTTTATAGTAGCAAAAGATTTACTAGAGGCAGAGGTCTCGGATACAGTGGATTAAAGAAGGGGATCGTAACACTAGATTTTTTCACCATGCCATCCTGAAGCGATGAGCAGCAAACAGAATTTAGCACCTTGCTTATAAGGAGAGGCATTACCAGAAGGATATTCTGATTATTAGGGATCAAATGCTCCGATTCTTCCAGCCTAGATGGTTAGAGCATATTGGCAAGGGGTTCTCAATCCATCTGGTCCTGGTTTTTAAGAAGATCTCAACACAAGAGAATAATATTCTTATAAGGCTGATTACACCGGATGAGATTCAGATGGCTTTATGGGAACTCGGGCATGATAAGGTCCCTGGGCCCGATAGATTTCCGCCCTTTTTCTTCCGCTACTACTGAGATATTGTGGGATAGGATGTTGTTCAGGCTATCCTACTTGCTTCCCAATCCAAATCCATTCTGGTTGATTGAAACCGAACTCTCATTACTCTTGTGCCTAAGTGCTCCAATACTTCTACTCCTCGGCATTACAGGCCCATCAACCTATGCACTACCCTATACAAGGTCTATGCGCGAATTTTAGTCACCCGCTTGCAGAATGTGATACCTCGCCTTATTTCTACTGAGCAGAAAGCCTTTATCAGAGGGCACTGCATGACCGATAATGTCCTTATAGCCCAGGAGTTTATGCATGATATTCAGAGATCCCCTGCCCATCGGTGCCTAATGGCTGTCAAGCTAGATATGGAGCGAGCTTACGACAAAGCGAGCTAGGCATTTCTACACCGAACTCTACAAGAATTTAGGTTTGATGACCTCTTTATTGACTGGATCATGGCCTGCATTCATAGACTGTTATTCTCCCTTATCATTAATGGTAGCTAGACTGCTTTCTTTCATTCTGTGGTGGGGCTACGATAGGGTTGCCCCCTATCCCCTTTCTGTTCATCCTTGCTGCTGACAATCTATCTCGTGCATTCTCTCAGGCGCAAGATGATCATTGTATTGCCCCCTTCACTACGGGCCCCCAAGGTCCCTTGATCTCTCATCTTCTATTTGCTGATAATTACATCTTACTGGGCCAAGCTACTGTCCGCAATGCGATGACCTTTGCTTCCATTATTCAACTCTACTGTCAAGCCTCTGGTCAGAAAGTTAATCTACATAAGTCCATGATCTATTTTAGCCCGAAGGCGAATGCTATAACAAGGGAGGCCATTCTCCAAATTATGGGTATTGCTACTCAGTCTGACAGGCTTTCTTATCTGGGAATCCCTATTATGGGAAGACAGTCGCGATGTAGTGACTACATTGACTTAGAGCGTAGGGTCCGCGACCATCTTGATGGCTGGCAGGTCACGGGTTTATCCATGATGGCGAGAATTGCCCTTCTACGCTCGGTTCTCACCTCTCTTCCTTTTTACCATCTAACCAATGTTGTTGTTCCGAGGACTTGCCTGAGGAGGATAGAGAGATGGTTTGAAGACTTTCTTTGGGCCTCCATGCAGAATGACCATGGTATCCATCTGATGGTATGGGACACTGTCTGCTTGCCAATCTCTGAAGGTGGCCTTGGTATCCAGTCTCTGATAGTCAGAAAAGCGGCACTGATTGCTAGGCACGCTTTGCGGTTCCTACTTAATCCGCAGTGCTTATAGAGCTCTTTTATGCGAGCTCATTATGAGGCTTGGACTTCTTCTACGGATTTTCAGTCCTTCCGTGGTTATTCTTCTTTCTAGAAGGTCTGTCAGCATGCTCCAACAATCTTGAATAACATATCGTGGATGATTGGTGATGGATCCTCAGTAGATGTTCAGGATATGTGGATTGCTGAGCTCCTCCTCACTCTAGCCTACTTTCATCAATATGGATGTTCCTAGCAGCATGAGAGTTACATATTTGATCTCTTAGGATCATACATCTTAGCACATTCCTACAGTGTCCCGATTCTTTGAGGAGTTATCTCGTAGGATACTTTCTATTCCACTCATACCGGGGCACTCATCAGATACCAGAGTTTAAAAGAGATCGTGTCTTTCTACTACGCCTACCAGGGACCTGATGAAGATTTATAAGCCACAGTCTCAGTACATGATGGATGCTGCATGGATATAGAAGCTTCCTATCCATCCCAGGATCCAGCTTTTTATCTAGAAGCTTGCGTGGGACTATCTTCCCACATGCTCCCTGCTTGCTAGGAGAGGAATACTCATTCAGGCCACTTGCCCATTATGTGGTCAAGAGGAGAAGACCACTGATCATGCCATTTTTAGTTGACCGAGAGCGAGACAGATCTGGTAGATGATGGGATACCACCCTAGGAAGGGTCGTACAGGTTCTCGACGGACTGCCCTTTTGAGCAACATTCGGAGAAGAATCTGGCAGCAGGGCGCTATCTGGGCTGCCACAGCCTATCAGATCTGGTTATCGCGAAACCTGCTTATATTCGCTGATGATGTTGTTTTTCCCCACAGGGTAGTGAAGAAAATCGTATCTTTATCGAAAGAATACACATTCCATGGTTTTGCACTTGATTCTGACAGTTCTGACCACTGGGACTCCTCTGCTGCTTCGGCAGCGCACCGACATACGGTCTTTATATCTTGAAAGCCTCCCTCCAGGATTTGTCAAAATTAATTTCGATGGAAGTGTGCGAGGAAGATGTGCTGGCTCAGCTTTTATTATCCGTGGAACTGATGGAGCATTATTGGCGGCGGGTGGCTTTGGTCTCCTAGACTCCTCAATTCCTCTGGCTAAGCTTTATGCAGCTTGGGCAGAAATTTCGTACGCCACTCGGATTCTTCATACTCATTGCCTCTTCATTGAGGGGGACTCCACTACTGTCATCCGATGGCTTCGGCAGGATTACTGTACTCATGTTCCAAGCAACCCTTTACTCCAAGATATCTGGGCTATTCTTCGGGATATTTACACTATCCAGATCTGTCGTGTTTATCGGGAAGCTAAAGCTGTGGCAGATTGAGTGGCGGCCTCTGTGGCCTATCACTCTGGATTTTGGATTTGGAAGCAGGGAGACCCTGCCCTATTATACTAAAGCATATACTGTTTTTTGATGTATCAGGGTTGACTCACACTAAACTAGTGTGATCACCCATTTTTACCAAAAAAAAAAAGATTCAAAATTCTTAACAGCATTAAACAATGGTTTCAAGTGCCATGTCATACCAGTTATACAGACCATATCATATCGCTGACACAGTCCAGTACTCGGTATGGCAATCTACAATGTATTATCCTTTGCACATGATGGCCTTTTTTCTTTTAAGTATCCTTGCACATGATAGGCAGTGTCACCTTTTCTGTGCCACCACCAACTATTGTACCATGTGTCAAGATAGTATAGTAACATAGTGTACCTATATGCACTTGACCAGTACAAACACCAGTACCAAGACTATGCGCATTGCTTTAAACCATGGAAAATTTCTTTAGTTGTTCCATGAATACATGATTACGATAGGGTAAGCAGGTCAGAAAAAAACGCAACCCTCATAGTCACCACTGTATCTTTTAAGTCACGTCACCATTTAAAAGACAGAATTTTTTCCCCTAATAATTAGTTTCTGAAACAGAATGGCAGGAAAAAAATTGATCTGAATCAGAATTGAAATGTCCACACCAACAGGAAGAAAAATGCTTGGTGCTGTACCATGGTCCATGTCGGAGGTATCTCTGCACAGCTAGATAAGCTGAATGAAAGATGTCCCAGAACTCTTCACTTCCAAAGAGAATGTAGCCTTTGATTAAATATTCATAGAATGAATCAATTCCTACAAGAGGTGAGAAAAAATAGAATGAAAAATGTGTGAGAAGCATGTTAAGCAAAATCAAACACATATACTAATAATGTTGAAATTTTAGGTCATATATTACCCATTGATAACCAAAAGGCATCATTACATAAGGTACTAGCCAAACATATTATGAGGCAATAAGATATTTATTAATAGACCTGCCAACCATAGTGGAAAGGAAATTTGTGCAGATGATTATCTGGAGCAGGAGAAAGTACCAGCGCCAATGCCAGATGAATATTCTTTCCACTCTCCAGTGACAACGTCAAGAGTTGTACCTAAAAGATTCAAGGAACTTCTCATGCTCCATAATTTACGGAGAGCACGAAGAGCCACAGCTTCGTATATAGAGTCACCAGTTAATCGTGACAATGCACCCATTTCAAGAATAAGAGAACCTGAAGATGAAAATAACTGTTTAGTCCTCTGAAACTGAAAGAACATTGCACCCAGTACAGTTAATGGATAACCCTCTCACCACAACCCGAAGTGCTAGTTTCAGTTGTCTCATTTTCCATTACTCCATTCTGTCAAAATTTTACAACATCGATCAACAAAATCTGGTATTCATACCATTATAACAGTTGTCCATATATTAATATAAATCCAGCAGACAACCATCTCTTTTGAGATGGAATTTACTAGCAGTAATAAGCTTCAGCAAGAATTGGGATGAAGGCATCATTTTAAAGCATTTCTTTCAATCCATAACATTCCAGTTTCAATAATCCTAAACAAAACAAATGTGACTTTCCAAATATAGAGCATCTAGCTGGCGTGCCCTTCTACTGGAACACTAATGCCAAAAAACCAGAACTGAAGAGGTTGAATTTTTACATTATCATTTTATATACCTAAATCCCCTTGTGCAAGTCTGAATCTTACTGTGTAGTAACAACTCAGTCCTGGTAATTCATATGATATGGTATGGTAAATAATATCCAAGTTACCCATTCACGCAGCAATGACAGGCAGCTGTCGTCTGTGCAGAAATCTTATTATTATTACAGTTTTAAGAAAAGAAGAAAAATGAAATATCCCAGCCAATCGGTATGCAAAACTAGATGCACCTAGTTACAGAATGAAATCGTATAAAATCACTTGCCTGCCAGAATAAACTTCTCAAAGAGTCTCTCAAGATAAGAAAGAAGATTAAAAATCATTAGACGCATCTCATTGCATCAATTGATCCTTTTTTGCAACCAACTGTAAAATAAGCATCAACCAACAACCCCTCTCCAAGCAGGCTTGGGACTGGGCATAATCAGTATGATATTGTATTTGTCGTTTGGCAAGACCAGGATAAGAAAATATCATTCTGATACAGGAGTTGTTAATCAAGGATAAAGTGCAGGAAAAGTAGCTCAGATGGTATGGGCATGTGCAACAAAAATCAGAGAACCTATCAAGAATGCAGTCCAAACCTGAGTTATGGTCGAGCAGGAAAAAAGAGGATGGGATGACCTAAGGTAACAAAAGTGGAAGTTCTAAATTCTACTTAAGAATCAGATATGTTAGCAGTGATGGTGGATGCAGATCTTAAGATAAAAATTGCAAACAAAGATTCACAAAGGCAAAGACAAATAGTCAAAAAGCTTCTTGACTAAAACCATTCTTTCTAGCAATTGCATCCTTCATATTTAAATAGTCACTTGAAGTATATATCATCTATGCTCAACAGTCAATGCTACTTGAATAATGGGTCTCATCAACTAAGAAGCGAAAAGTACCACTTTATAATAACCTTGACCAAAACGTCCATATATTTTAATCTAGTCTTGCTTAAGTTGTCTCATATATTACATCTAAGACCATCTTCTTTGTTACTTGAGGCAATGAATCCTTTCTCACAAATTCCATTTATTTCCTCCAGTCTGTATGACCTCTTTTTAAGAAATCACAACACAACTTAGTGCATGATATCCTCCAGATGATGTAATTTTGCAGTTCAACATTGAAAAATACAATAAAACTGAAGCAGCAAATATAGTTATTTCATTTACATCAGCTAACTCTACAAGATTCTCTCAAGAAAATCAGCAAAATAGTGCATTATAATATAGGGAACCATTGTACATGTGCCCCTCCCACCAGCACCATCACAATCTCCATCAAAACCCTTCTCCTAAAAGATCTCACTATGGGGAACTAGAAAGGAGTTCACAAAACTTGGGACAAATGCTACACAAGTGAAAACCTTAGAACAACATAAGCAAATTTGCCTGCAGTACCTTCAAATTAATCCAAGCATATGGCAACCCAGTAGGAGTCTCAAATGCAGGTAGGAAGCGCCGTCCCAAGTCTTCAGCAAGTTTGAGCAATTGATTCTTGTACAATCCATGACATAACCTGCTTTAGAATCAGTTGCAAGAATATGTGCAGAAATAAGCCCTCCAAGAACTCTTATGTTGCACTACAGAAGTAATAAGAAATGGGAAAAACAAAACCGTTAGAACACCATTATAGAACTTCCATAGCATACGACAATATAGAGATTTCATGACATCAGTTCATTGAATCCTACTTCCAAGTACATATCATTCTCAGATTAGTAACAATAAATAATGGAAGAACTAACACATGTACCTCAAACAGATTAACCCGAGCATCTACATCAAATGTAAGGTTATCAGAAAGCCAACGAACTCCTCTTTCAAATTCCGTGTAGTTACCTAAGACAACAAGACTGCAATAAGCCAAAGAGAGAGGGCATTATCTATCAACCTTGTGATAAGACTATCACCACCAAAAGGTTTTTATATGTGTTCTCAACATATTCCTGAGAGTTAAATGCATGCATGGTGCAAAAATGAAGCACAAGAAGGCACATTGCCTATCAACCTGGTTAAAACTAAACCTGGAAATCCTACTAATGCAAACCATTTAACTCATTGCAACAAATCAGACATGAAATCATACTATTAAGACCCAAAGTTATGCAATAAAGGGAAGCATAATGTGCCCAAGACTGATCCCAGAAGAATACACGAGCACCAACTTTAGATCTAAATTCAATATCTAAATCTCATCTTTGAATAGTTCCTCTGAAATACAAAATCTATAGAGATCATGATTGATAGTCATTGGTTACAGCTCCTAATCAATAGTTGATATTTTAGTGAATCTAACTTAGTATTTTAGCATACCTTGACAGTGATTCAATAAGTGTCAAGGCTGATCCATTATAATTTTGGGGTAAGTGCTGAAGCTGAAAATAAGATAAACAAACAGATAGTGAAAAGCTCATGATTCATAATATCATAATAATCAAAAGAAAACAACTCAACTTATTAACAAATCCACACCTTCAAATTCCCAAGCTCGCTAAGGGAGTCTGTGAAAGTTTTCGTAAGAGGCTTTAGTTCATCATGCTGCAAAACAAGGCAAAATTAATGATGACCACTAGTGCTATAAAGAAAAACAGACCACAGAGAGACTTTCGGGGCAAAAGAACTGACCGGAAAAGCATGAGCCATGTAGTTTTCATATGCATGATAAAACCTGAAAAAGAATAGGTAAAATATAGCATTGAATTACTGAGAATTTTTTCTGGTTAGCTGAGTTGCAAAGCTTCATTGTGCTGACAACTGAAAAGTTCCGAGAATATCTGGGGCACACTAGTTTTAGTATTATTTGGTTTCTTATATATGGCTCAAACAGATGGAAAATGATTCTAAAATAATTTTTTGGTATCACTGTCCGCAACAAATCATTCTAACCTTAGGAGACAGATTGCGATTTTACATCATTATTTAGCTAGTTGAATACAGAACTTGACAAAGCCTTCCTGTATACTTCTAATTTTTAACTGCCAGTATTTAATGTTCTTGTAAATACTCCATAGACGCCAGAATTCCAGATCCTGTGTCCTCACATCAAAGTCCCATGCACTGAGAATGGATAACGGAAAAAAAAAAGAGGCATTTGTACTTCTAAGTATGAAGATTGAGGAAGATAAAACCCAAAAAAAGTTTGCTATTAAACATGATAATCAAAAAATTATTGGTAGAACAAATGTACCATCGGAATAACTCCGATTGTCGTGGTGCAAAATATTGAACGCATGATACACGAGACACATTCCCTCAGCCCTCAAGACATGAATGGACTGCAATTGTCACTATGCAACTGCAGTGCACCCCATTCCACCAGTTGGCAACCCACTTCATGCATGACTCTTGTTGATGATTTGATCACCAGAAAGATAGAAAAATTTTCTTTGTGCAAGATCTCCAGCTGAAGGAAGAATGAAAAATCCCCCCTTCCTCCCTAAATTCAACCCCCTTTTATACTCCTTGAATTTTCGAAGAAAAGATCGCTCCCTGGCTTTCGTCGTCATGCCATCAGCTTCAGTTATTTCCCTTTCTTTTCCTTTTTCTTATCGAATGAGATTAATGTGTAAGATTAGTGTATAAGATTAGTGGTCAGCCATAGCAAGGACTTGCCACGTGATGGTTTACTGTTAATCAACATCAGAGGCATTAAGGAACATGCCCTGGAAGTCAAGGATCGTCATGATGGATTTCGATCTTCCCAAGGGAATGTCAGAGTTAGTGGAAAGTTATCTGACTCTAAAATAGGTGCTCAGTATCTCCTTTATTTGAGCTTTTCGATGAATGATGACGTTCTGGCATTTGTCTTATCCAGCCATTTAAAGCGCTATGATATTTGATAATTCTTGGGCTCTGTTCCAGACAAGACAGCTTGTAGCGTTAAGTGCTCCTGATATGGAAATAGTTTGAGAGGTCGGGGCATATAGCCTAAAGCAGGGGGCCGTCCAGACCCTGGGGGCCTACAGAGCTTGGGGGCTCTCCAGGACTTGGGGGCCGCCCAGACCCTGGAGGCTGCCCAGAACTCAGGGACCGCCCAGAGCTTGGGGGCCACCCTTGACCAGGGTCTTGTGTCGAGGGTTCCAACGTATTCCTCGTGGACCGACTATGTCTCGACCCGTATTTCGTTTCTCGACCATATCATATGCCCCCTCGCCCCTGTCCCTTGTGCTCAGCCATGTCGCACATGCAGAAGGGGAGGGGCGGAAAACCAAATTTAAATTTGTAAATACCATAGATTGACATTTCGGAAAAGAGAAAACGAAGGCGCGTATCCCTAAGAGGATAGCGCCTTTTCGTCTGTCTGGTCCCACTCAAGGGTCGCCGCATGGTTTTGTGGCGCTCGAGGGGTTATGTTCAAAAAATATATAAAAAGGGAGGTGTCCTCTTTACCTCCTCGCCTCTTATTCTTGTCACGTCTTCTGTATTTTCATTCTTTCAAGCCCAGGTTAGTCAACCTTTCTTTCTCATTTTTCTTCTTCATGGATCCTCGTCGAAACGGGAAAGGCAAGAGCCCTCTGATCGAGCCCTCCCGCAAGGAGATTATCCAGGCACGCCGCCAAGCTCTCGGAGGCGTGACCATTCAAGGGGATCAACCAGCCCCGCGGCTAGCGTCTAGGGCATTACCCCAATCCCCTAGGATTTCCTCTTCGTCCACCAGCCATGAGGTAGGTCTCTCGGTAGCCATCCCTAAGTCCCTCGGTCCAACAGAGATTGCTTCAATCACGTCCCCTCAGGATCTTAGGAATCTTAGGGCCCGATTTGAGATCCCCAGCAATATTCGTCTTTCCGTTCCCCTCCCCGAGGATAGGGTCACTCTCACGCAACCGGGGAAGGTCGCGCTATACGAAGAGTTTTTCAAATGTGGCCTTCGACTGCCTTTGCATCCCTTCTTTGTAAATTTGTTAATAGATACCATCTCATCCCGGCACAGCTTATCCCTAACTCCATCCGCATCGTCTTTTCATTTTTAGTGCTTTGTCATTTCCATGGGGCTCCCACCCGGCTCTCCCTATTTAGGGCTTTGTATAGGATTCGGAATCCCATAAGGGATGGGTGGTGGAGTTTTGCGTCTAGGCCCAAGAGAGTCCTAGGCTCAACCTCCCTTCCAAAATCAAGGGGTGGAAGTCGTGGTTTTTTTATGCTCATCTAGAGGGGGTGGATGCAAACTGGAGTGTTCCTGATACCAGCTCTAATCAGAACTCGACTATCGAGGAGAAAGATCAGGAGTTGTTTAATATTCTGGTATCCACCGTTGTGCCCCCTAGTAAGGAACTATTATCGGAGGATAACCTTCGGGAGATTGCGTCTATGCCGTTGTCGCTACCTACAGCGCCCGGTGAGCTTCAAAGAGTTTTATTTTTGTTATCACTATCTTTCCCCCTTTTTTTTTTTTTCTTTTTTTTTTTTTTTGGGTATTTCGTACTCGAGTGCGTGTATGAGAATGGATTTTAGCACGCACCTTTTACTTACATGTGGCATCTCTAGGGCGCTTTTTTGATTAACTTTGGATTCTCGATTTTGCAGCAATGAAGTTCTCTCAGGATGCAATAATATCAAGCCTTCGGAAGAGGAAAGGAAATGCCCATGGTACGACTAGGGCCGGGCCAAAAGGCCTTGTCAAAGGGAGCCGGGACACTCGACCCAGCCTCCGGCGAGTCTCCCTGAAGCGATATTAGTGGAGGATGAGGGAGAGGAGAACCTTCCCGCCAGGATACCTATTAGGGGTATCCCTATGGAGGGCCCATCGGGGGCCGCCTTCCCTCCCGCCAGAGATATTGGGGAGCCCTCCGGGAGCAAAGGGTTGGCCAGACCTGCCCGCCAGACCCACAGTCGCCAGAAGGAGCTGATGTTTCCGCTTCCCCGGACATCTCGAAAGATCCGACCCAACCCTCAGAGATGCCCAGTTAGGGCATGGCGTATAGGAGCCGTTTATCAGAAACGGTTCTTAAACTCTCGGTTTTGCCCCGGTTTCAAGCCAAAATGAGGGCTTGCCCCTGGAGGAATCTTTTGATACGATGTTTACAGCTGCGCTCCAGGTAAAATCATGGTCTCCCTCCTTTCTTTCCTTTCCCGATTTCTCCTTTTTCTCGATTACAGAATTCCCGCACTCATCAATCAATTATTTTTAATTTTTAATAATAATAATTTTTTTTTCTAACGTAGTTGTCCAACAGCCTTTTCATACTCCGCGAAGATCTAGTCAACGCCAAGTCCAACAACGAGGGCCTGAAGAAAGAATTATCGGAAGTAAAGGACCGAGAGTTGAAGGCGTCGCTTGACCTTCAGGCCGTTCGAGAGGACAACCGCGCGTGGTGGGAGAGGGCCGAGAGGGAGCTGCAGACCCTGGACGCGAAACTATCCGAAACCAGGGCGAAGCTGCTACCGGCTGAGGAAAAATTGAAAGAAGCCATTCTCAAATTAGAATACACCGAAAACCGGGCCGACAACGCGGTGCGGCCCTTGATGCTGCAGAGAAGTTGGCCCTTGCTGAGAAGGAAACGAAGGAAGCCCTGGATAAGATGGCTATAACGGAGACAAAGGCTCAAGAGAGGGTGACCGCGACCGAGGCTCGGGCTCGGGAGGCCATCGAGGAATACAAAAGTTCCCCCGATTTCGCCTCGGAATTTCGCGAGGCTGTTATGGACGCCTTTGTCCAAGGCTTCGAGAGGTGCAAAAGGAGGTTGTCCTGACATTTCAAACTAGAAGACCTTGATCGTTTCCAGCCTGCCGACGATGAAGAAAATTCTGATGCTGAGGTTGAAGACACCGCCGATGAAGCAGTGATAGCGGAAGAATCTGCTGCCCAGGCGACTGCAGTTGAAGAGTCGAATGCTGAGCCGGCTACTGGGGGTGAGCGTTCCAGGAATCAATAGGAACGCGGCTATGTCGGACTGTATCTCTTCTCCTGCTTCCTCTCTCTTCTTTTCTCTTTTTTTTTTTAACTGTGTCCTTGACGGACTCTTTTTGGTAAGCTGGCCAATGCCAGCTTGTAGGGGATGTTTTTTGAAGTTTTGTAATAGCTCGACTTTTAAATGAATGAATGTCAGTTCTTCATTCCTGTTTGTTTGTTACTGCAGTCGATTGGCTTATGATATTTGACCATCATACATATAGGAAGTAGAGGGACTCATCCCCTCCCTCGGCCTTTCGAGGTTTATTCCATAGATCGACGTTAGGTACGTTCCTAGGATCGTGGAACCGCCGAGTTCTTTTCCAAGAACTATCTCGGGGGTAGTCGGATACTAGCCCAAGAGTTCGACTCGAGGCCGCCTAGGCCTTGGACTTGAACCTCCTCAGGGGTGTGCAACACCGGCCCGGGGGTGTCCTTAGGACCGTGGGGCCGTCGAGTTCCTTTTGAGGAATTGTCTCGGGAGTAGTCGGATACCAGCCCGAGAGTTCGACTCGAGGCCGCCTAGGCCTTGGACTTGAACGACCTCAGGGGTGTGCAACACCGGCCCGGGGGTGTCCTTAGGACCGTGGGGCCGTCGAGTTCCTTTTGAAGAATTGACTCGGGGGTAGTCAGATACTAGCCCGAGAGTTCGACTCGAGGCCGCCTAGGCCTTGGACTTGAACCTCCTCAGGGGTGTGCAACACCGGCCCGGGGGTGTCCTTAGGACCGTGAGGCCGTCGAGTTCCTTTTGAGGAATTGTCTCGGGGGTAGTCGGATACTAGCCCGAAGTTCGACTCGAGGTTGCCTAGGCCTTAGACTTGAACCTCCTCAGGGGTGTGCAACACCGGCCCGGGGGTGTCCTTAGGACCGTGGGGCCGTCGAGTTCCTTTTGAGGAATTGTCTCGGGGGTAGTCGGATACCAGCCCGAGAGTTCGACTCGAGGCCGCCTAGGCCTTGGACTTGAACCTCCTCAGGGGTGTGCAACACCGGCCCGGGGGTGTCCTTAGGACCGTGGGGCCGTCGAGTTCCTTTTGAAGAATTGTCTCGGGGGTAGTCGGATACCAGCCCGAGAGTTCGACTCGAGGCCGCCTAGGCCTTGGACTTGAACCTCCTCAGGGGTGTGCAACACCAGCCCGGGGGTGTCCTTAAGACCGTGGGGCCATCGAGTTCCTTTTGAGGAATTATCTACAAGAAATCTTTGGAAGTGCACATTTATTGACTCCTTAGGTAAATACACCTATTACATCATTAATGGTATTGCCGGAGATTGCCCGCGTTCCACGTTCGAGGGATCAGTTGTCCACTTAAATCTTCGAGTCGGTATGCTCCACGATGAAGGACTTCAGCGACTCGGTAGGGCCCTTCCCAATTCGGGGACAACTTGCCCCCTTCCGCCGGTTTAGATATTTCAGCTCTTCTAAGGACCAAATCTCCCTGGCGGAAACTTTTCGGACGGACGCGAGCGTTATAATATCTCGCTACCCGTTGTTGGTAGGCCGCCATCCTGACTTGAGCTCGGTCCCTTACTTCGTCAATGAGATCGAGACTGGCTCTTAAATTAGAGAGATTGTCGGCTTCATCATACGACTCCACCCGAATACTAGGCAGGCCAATCTCGACCGGGATAATAGCTTCGGAGCCGAAAACCAGGTTGAAAGGCGTTTCTCCTGTTGGCGTCCTGGGAGTCATGTGATAGGCCCAGAGCACGCTCGGGAGTTCTTCCACCCATCTTCCCTTAGATGTGTCCAGTCTGGTTCTCAGCTCTCGTAGTATCATACGATTCGTGACCTCGGCTTCTCCATTGGACTGCGGATAGCCGACAGAGGTGAATCGATGAGTGATGCCGAAGTCAGCACAGAAGGCTTTAAAGGCAGTATTATCGAACTGCCGGCCGTTGTCAGTGACAAGAGTATAAGGTATGCCGAATCGACAGACGATAGATTTCTAGAGAAAAGCTTTGACCTTGGCTTCAGTGATCCGAGCGAGCGCCTCAACCTCAACCCACTTAGTGAAATAATCAATAGCCACAAGCAGGAATTTCCGCTGCCTGACGCCGTGGGAAAGGGCCGAGGATGTCCATGCCCATTGGGCAAAAGGCCATGGGGCGAAGAGAGGACTCAACAAGAAAGCAGGCTGCCGCTGAATACAAGCGTACCGCTGACATTGGTCACATCTCTTCACTAGCTCAGTAGCATCCTCCTGCATGGTTAGCCAATAATATCCTTGTCGGAGAGCTTTACGTGCCAGAGACCTGCCCCCGAATGATTTCTGCATATGCCTTCATGAATTTCCCTAAGAATATAATCCGCGTCTGTTGGGCCGACGCATTTGAGAAAAGGCTGGGAAAAGGATTTCTTGTAAGTTGGCCGTCCAGCAATATAAATTTGGAAGCTCTCCGTTTAAGCAACTTGGCTTCTCCATGATCGGCCGGGAGGACGCCGTCTTTCAAGTATTGGATATAGGCGTCCATCCATGTTCCTCCTGTGTAACTGGCAGAACTTCCTCCATGGCTTCGATACTAGGTATCTCCAGGTACTCAATGTAAGTTTTGCCCATGGCGTTATCCGCTGATGTGGCAAGCCGAGCCAACATATCAGCTCTGGCATTCTCCCTCTGAGGATGTAACTGATGGTGAAGCGATCCAGCAAGGGGATTAACAGATTCACCTTGCTTAGATACCGAGACATAATGGGATCTCGGCCTCGTACTCCCGGCCACTTGGGCAGAAATGAGTTGTGAGTCAGTAAAAGCTCGGAGACGCTTGATTCCCAGCTCGTGCGCCAGTTTAATTCGGCTAACAAGGTTTCATACTCAGCTTGATTGTTGGTGGCTTCAAAGAGAAAACGGAGAGCATACTCCAACACCACGCCCTCCGGGTTGGCAAGGATAAGGCCGGCCCCACTTCTCTGGGAGTTAGAGGCCCCATCGATGTGGAGGATCCACGCCCATCGTTCTCTTCAATGACATCTGAAGGAATGTGGGGGAATCTTCTTGATGTTTCTCAGACCAAGTACACTCCACCAAGAAATCGGCTAAGACTTGGGATTTCAGTGCGCCCGGGGTTGGAAGGATAAGTCAAACTCCCCTAACTTGATGGCCCACTTAGCCAATCGGCCGGATGTGTCAGGACGGGAAAAAATGGTTCTGAGGGGCTGATCAGTGAGTACAATTATAGGATGAGCCTGAAAATATGGCCTGAGCCGCCGGACGGAGATAACCAAAGCAAAAATAACCTTCTCCGTTTTGGAATACCTTTCTTCCGCGCCATGGAGTACTTTGCTAGTATAATACACAGGTTTCTGAATGGCATGATCGTCGATGCGCACCAAAACGGAGCTGACGGCCTCTGAGGAAGTCGCAAGATAAAGGAAGAGCTTTTCTCCTTCCTCAGGTTTAGACAACAGGGGCGGCGTAGATAAGAATTCCTTAAGCTCACCAAAAGCTCGCTGACAATCCTCCGTCCATTCAAAACCGTCTGCTTTGCGTAAAACTTTGAAGAAAGGTAGACACTTCTCCGCCGATCTTGACAAAAATCGGCTCAGCGCTGCTATCCTTCCGGTAAGCTATTGTACCTCTTCTTACAGGTTGGTGGCCTCATATCAAGAATGGCCTGAATCTTCTCGGGTTTGCTTCAATTCCCCACCGGGTCACCAAAAAACCCAAGAATTTCCCTGCGGTAACTCCAAACGCGCACTTGCGCGGGTTAAGCTTGATTCTATGGAGTCGGAGTTATGGAAAGTTTCCCTCAGATCAGTGATATGATTGCGGCACAAGTGCTCTTCGTCAGCATATCATCCACATACACTTCCATATTACGGCCGAGCTGACCTTTGAAAACTTTATTCATCAGCCTTTGGTAGGTGGCTCCAGCGTTCTTTAATCCAAAGGGCATTACTTTGTAACAATAAATGCCCTTCTCAGTAACAAAAGAGGTATGTTCTTCATCCGAGGGGTTCATGTTTATCTGATTATACCCCGAAAAGGCATCCATGAAACTAAGAAGTTCGTAGCCGAAAGTAGAATCCACCAACTGGTCGATCCGCGGCAATGAAAAACTGTCTTTAGGACAGGCTTTGTTAAGATCAGTATAGTCAATGCAGATCTCCATCCCCCACTGGTCTTCCGGACCATGACCACATTAGCTAGCCAGTCAGGGTATTGCGCCTCTCGAATATGACCGGCCATAAGCAATTTGTCTACTTCTTCATCTATAGTTCTCTGCCGCTCAGGAGCAAAACTCCTTTTTTTCTGACGGACCGGCCGGCATTCTGGGTTGATATTAAGCCGGTGAGTGATCACCTCTGGGGGAATCCCAACCATGTCCGTCACTTTCCAAGCAAAGATATCTGCATTTGCCTGCAAGAAGGTTAGGAGCTGACTCCGGGCTTCAGAGAGAGGAGTTCGCCGATTTGCACAATCTTACCTAGGTCGCCCCCTAGGGGCAAGACACCAAATGCTCCGCCGGTTCCCCCCTCCGCTCGGTCTCCCTGGGGTCGAATGACTCGGCAGCCGGGGGAACCGCAACCGTCTGAGGACTGGAGCTAGATGATAACAGGGTCTGACTGAGTCTACCTCCCCACGCATCTCGCCAATTCCTTGGTTGGTAGGGAATTGCACCAGTAGACGTTTAGTGGATATAACCACATCTAGCATATTTAATCCAGGACGGCCAAGAATGGCATTATATATCAGGGGCACTCGGGCTACCAAGAAGTCCAGCATCACCGTGCTCTGACGTGGCGGCGACCCTGCCGTAGCAGGTAGGGTGATTTCGCCCTCCACCTGTATAGAATCTCCTGTGAAGCCAACCAGAGGAACAACGACAGGTCGAAGAGAGTCGAGAGATAAACCCATTCGAAGAAATGCATCATAAGTAAGCACGTTGATAGAGCTCCCGCTATCTATTAGAATCCTTCTTACAGGATGCTTAGCGACCGTCATAAAGACGACGACGCTATCATCTTTTACAATACTTCCACCAGTCATATCTCCCCTAGAAGGGGTTACATTTTCTAACTCTCCCTCTCCTCTCGGTCTCTTATGAAGCGATGCTCCTCCACGGGCAATCATTCCTACCATTCGCTCCGTAGGGGCATTATCAATATTGGCCTGAGGCGGAGAAGGACCCATCAAAGCTGGTACAGATGGAATCTCCTTCTTCTGGATGTACTGCCCCAGATATCCCCTTTGTATAAGCTCTTCAATGGCCTGCTTCAGATTGCGGCACTCCTCAATGTCATGGCCGTAATCTCTATGGAAACGGCAGTAGCGGCTTCTATCACGCACAGCACCTTTCTTCAAGGGAGGTGGGCGTTGCAGATAAGGCTCATTTTCAATCTCCATGAGGATATGGGCCCGGGGTGCAAGGAGAGGTGTAAGATGATCTTCTCTGGGGGCCAAGCTCTTGCGGCGGTCAGCTAGTCGGCGCGAGGGTTCAGACTTCTTGGGAGAGGGCCCGCTTAACTCCGGGCGAGCTGGCCTCTTCCCAGTCCTTCCTTCGATGCCCCTTCTCGACGAATCGGCCTCATCGGCGCGGATGTACTTCTGCGCACGACTCAAGAGGTCAGCATAAGAGCAGGAGGCCTTTTGTCCAAAGAGTAGGTGAACCGGGAGGGACGGAGCCCCCGCTTAAAGCCAGAGTAGCCACAGCAACGTCGAGGCGATAGACTTCTAGAGCCGCCACCTTGAATCGGGTTATAAAGTCCTTCAGAGATTCTCCGTCTTGCTGCTGCACAGAGAACAAGCTGTCCGCCACTCGGGGAATCTTCCGACAAGCATCAAAATGAGCTAGGAAAGATCTTTCCAGTTGTCGGAAGGAGTCAACGCTGCGCGCAGGCAGACAAGAATACCAGGCACGAGCGGCCTTTCGAAGTATAGCTGGAAAAGCAATACATAAGAGGGCATCAGTCGCCCCTTGAACCTGCATAATAGCCTTATAACTTTCCAGATGATCCAGAGGGTCGGTGGTGCCATCATAAGGGTCAAGTTGAGGGAAGCGGAACCTCCTAGGAATAGGTTCCTCCATGATTCGCCGAGTAAGAGGAGGACGAGTGTCGTAATCCGACCCCGGCTGATTATTAATTCTTTGGCTAAGTTCTTCCAATCTCCGGTCCTGTTCATCGAGACGCCTCTCCATCTGATCAGCCATTTTTTCTCCGGCTGGCTCAGGGGAAGGAGATGAAGACCGGCGGCACCATTGGCGGTGCTCCCTTTATGGCTCCTTACCCCATCGCCGCCTGGCAGGTGGACTACACGAGGAACGGGTAAGGGAGCGTGATCCACCCCAGGAGCCTTGAGAATGAAACGCCGCCGAGGCGTAGGGGTGGAGAGGCCTTGTAGGATAGGATCTTCCCCGGGTAGACTGTCGGCTAACAGGGGTGGCCGATCTAGAATGCAAAGGTGTCTCGAACCGCCGCCTGGCTCCTCTGGAATGTTGCTCCTGCAGTTGCTGGACCATTCCAACAAGGGTTTGAACCTACTGTGTGAGGGTGGCCAACTGGTCTTGGGGAGTAGCTGATACCAATGGTGGTAAGGAAGCAGCAGGAGGGCTTGGCCGGACCAGCTCGGTTGGGTCAGGGGTTCCCTCAATTCGATCAGGAGATGAGAGATGCCCCCCAGATCCCTGGGAAAGGTCTTCCTTCGGAGATCTAGTCTTCATGCTGGGAAGATCAGAGTTATCTGAAGGAGTCGAAGGTTCGCCCCCTACCTGGCGCGCCAATCTGTTGATGATTGATCACCAGAAAGATAGAAAAATTTCCTTTGTGCAAGATCTCCAGCTGAAGGAAGAATGAAAAATCCCCCCCTTCCTCCCTGAATTCAACCCCCTTTTATACTCCTTAAATTTTCGAAGAAAAGATCGCTCCCTAGCTTTCGTCATCATGCCATCAGCTTCAAGTCATATTTCCCTTTCTTTTCCTTTTTCTTATCGAATGAGATTAATGTGTGAGATTAGTGTATAAGATTAGTGGTCAGCCACAGCGAGGACTTGCCACGTGATGGTTTACTGTTAATCAACATCAGAGGCATTAAGGAACATGCCCTGGAAGTCAAGGATCGTCATGATGGATTTCGATCTTCCCAAGGGAATGTCAGAGTTAGTGGAAAGTTATCTGACTCTAAAATATGTGCTCAGTATCTCCTTTATTTGAGCTTTTCGATGAATGGTGACGTTCTGGCATTTGTCTTATCCAAGCCATTTAAAGAGCTATGATGTTTGATAATTCTTGGGCTCTATTCCAGACACGATAGCTTGTAGCGTTAAGTGCTCCTGATATGAAAATAGTTTTGAGAGGTCGGGGCATATAGCCCAAAGCAGGGGGCCGTCCAGAACCGGAAGGCCGCCCAGACCCTGGAGGCCGCCCAGAAATCGGGGACCGTCCAGAGCTTGGGGGCCATCCAGGACCTGGGGGCCACCCAGGACCGGGAGGCCGCCCAGACCCCGGAGGCCGCCTAGAAGTCGGGGACCGTCCAGAGCTTGGGGGCCGTCCAGGACTTGGGGGTCGCTCAGACCCTGGAGGCTTCCTAGAGCTCGGGACCGCCTAGAGCTTGGGGGCCATCCAGGACCTGGGGGCCACCCAGGACCGGGAGGCCGCCCAGATCCTAGAGGCCGTTCAGAAGTCGGGGACCGTCTAGAGCTTGGGAGCCGTCCAGACCTTGGAGGCCGCCCAAAAGTCGGGAACCGCCTAGAGCTTAGGGGCTATTCAGGACTTGGGGGCCGCCCAGGACCGGAAGGCTGCCCAGAGCTCAGGGACCGCCCAGACCCCGGGGCCGCCCAGACCCTGAGGGCCGCTCAAAACCTAGGGGCCACCCAGGACCGGGAGGCCGCCCAGACCCTGGAGGCCACCCAGAAGTCGGGAGCCGTCCAGAGCTTGGGGGCCGTTCAGGACTTGGGGGTCGCCCAGATCCTGGAGCTGTCCAAAACTCGGGGACCGTCCAAAGCTTGGGGGCCACCCTTGATCAGGATCCTGTGTCAAGAGTTCCAACGTATTCCCCGTGGACCGACTATGTCTCGACCCGTATTTCATTTTTCGACCATATCAGCTCTCTTTGACTCAACCCTCTTTGCAAGAACATTGGGTGAAACTTAACAGATTACACAAAGCAAACAAGAGACTTTGATCCCAAACTGGTAAAATTGAGGATCGAACTAGGGCTCAACAGACTGGGCAAAGAAAATCAAACAGGTGCTCCAAAATCCAATATTTCTCACTAAAAATTTTAGAAAAGGGCAATCTACGGCCCCTATTTATTCTCTTGTGCTGCACAAGTTCTCGTAGTATGATATGAATCATCTTTCTTATTGGATTTTTAACATAATTCGAAGACGCATAACAAAAGAAAAGCACACCAATCAAGAATGAAGATCAAACAAGAGAAATCCTCGAAACCTTAAGGAAGAATATGAAGAAATTTGAACAAAGGCGGCAGGAAAAGATGATTCTACTCACATTTTCCGAACCTTCTCTCGCATACCCGCCTTCCTCACGGCTCCGAAGCCGGCGGTCGAGTGGGAGAGCGCGGAGAGGATCAGGAAAGATACCAGGCCCCATCTCCCGAGTCTGGAAGCAGATCTGGCGGCCGGCATGGCCTCGCTGGTCGCCCAAACTCCAACGCGGACGAGTTTTGCCTCTTCGGCTTTTCTTCCTCTCTCGGAGGGCAGCCGCAGAGATTCGCCGGCTACGTTACCCGTTCGGTCACGCCGTTGATATACCCCATTGCGGCCACGTTTCACTTCGGGCCCGGTCATTTTTTTAATAGAACTTGTGGAGCCATGTCTTCAAGACGGCAATTTCTATTTGCACCGCTCCGTTTGCTCCCGGCATTCTATCTTTAAAAAAAAAAAAAAAAAAATTACTTTTACATCCCCCCCCCCCCCCCCCCTTAATTACTCTCTGCACCCCCTTCTCCCTCCTTTCAAATTAGTCGTGCACCCCTTCTCAACGCATCATCCGATCATTTCCCCCTTTCCTGCTCCTTTCTCAGCATCAGCAAGCCTCATCCTAGCAATCTTCTTCCTTGACATCGAGCGGCCTCCCCGACAGCTTCTTCCTCAGCACCAGTAGCTCCTTCCCCGGCATCGACAGCAACCAACAGCGGTAGGTTTCCTAAGCCACTGCCTCCCGTTCCCTCACCTCCCTCGGCTCTGCCCTCCCTTTCTCCCCTGCAGCCTCCTTCCCGCCTTCGTAGCTTCGTCTCCGCCCCCCTCCATCCTCCCTTCGCTCCCCTTTATCCCCTCCGCCCCTTCCGACAAGCCAAGGTTGAGTCTTTGTTCGGTCGAACAGAGTGATAGCCGAACAGAGAACACATGTTCGGCCTATTAGATATAGATGCTGGTCCCTCACGAGTTAGACCCATAGCATCTGCCAGGAGACATCGTGGCAGGCATGCTGAGCCAGAGGTTCTTGTTGCACCATCGCCCCCAGCTGAGACAGTAGACGAGGACGTCCCATCTATGGATGTTGATGATGAAGCAGATGGGCCTTGTCCAAACGATCCAGAGGATGAGTTTGTCCTTAATAGTTTTAGGACATATATAGCAACCTCCATCTGGAGGCAACAGGTATTGTTTGTTTGTTATTGTAGTGTATTTTCTTTAATATATTACAATGTTGTTATATAATTTATTCATGTTATCCATTTATATTTTATAGGAACAGGCTTCATTGAAGTGCATGAACCATGCTGCCAAGGTAGGTGAGTGGCGGTGATGGGCATCGGGGTAATCGAATAGAAGGTTTAGAGCATTAGTTCAGCAGTCGGGCCTGGTTGAACTAGTGCACTGCTCTTATCGATTCGCCGATCAGATTCTTGTCTCGGGCTTCGTAGAGAGATGGCAGCCCGAGACGAACAGCTTCCATCTTCCCTTTGGCGAGATGATGATCATGTTGGATGACGTTGCCGCCATATTAGGGATTAGTATCATAGGTATCTCAGTGTGACTGTCATGTAATAGGATGAGTCATCGAGATACTGAGGACCTACTAGTGGAGTTGTTGGGTGTGTCACAGGTAGACGCGCGTCAGGAGGTGCTATCAGTACGCGGTCAGTCTGCGAGGTTAGAGTGGCTGAAGAGTTATTTTCATGCTGTATCTAATAGAGATAGCCACAATAAGATAGAGTGTGCGGTGCAAGGGTATTTGCTATTTTTGTTAGGGTGCACACTCTTTGTTGATAAGAGCGGGATGAGGGTGCCTATAGCTTATCTTTCTCTACTTCGGGATCTGGATAGAGTGAGCACATATGCCTAGGGTGCTGATGCCTTGGCTCATTTATATTGGCGGTTAGGGATTGCGTCTAGGGCATCCGTTCGATAGATTAGTGGATATATAACGCTGCTCCATGCATGAATTTATGAGCATTTTTCATTTCTCACTCCCATCCAGTCCTGGATTATATGATGCTAGGCCCTGCGTGCACTGATGGATTTCCGGCAGTCCACTACATACCATGATGGACCATTTAGTGATTTTATGCGAGTCCTTGGACGCTTTGAGGGCTAATGAGGTATGTACCTTAGACAATGCACTTGTATATTTCTATGATTTGCCATATATTATCAAACTGATTAGGATTTATCTGTTGCAGGTAGTTTGGGATCCCCATCGTCATATTCGGGAGGATCGCCCATTCCTAGATATTGCATTCTTTAGTGGATGCCTGAAGTGCCTGGATGTCGTAGAACCCTATCATCCTGAAAGGGTTTTATGATAGTTTGACATGATATAGACGATCCCCTGTGCACCACTATCCCCTTAGCGAGCTAGCAGAGGATTGACAGTAGCATCATACCGCATTTGGTATGTCTTCTATGATCAGATGTGGGAGAGGTGGGAGGATCACCTGCTGAGCCGAGCGAGCAGGAGCCATCCGGTGATCCGACCATCAGATTATATGCCAGGATATATGGATTGGTATTCTCATATCATGCACCTTGCAGTTTACCCCCCAG
Source organism: Calamus simplicifolius (assembly GCA_900491605.1). Classification (NCBI taxonomy): domain Eukaryota; kingdom Viridiplantae; phylum Streptophyta; class Magnoliopsida; order Arecales; family Arecaceae; genus Calamus; species Calamus simplicifolius. The sequence continues at coordinate 78,380 of UESW01003156.1, read as the reverse complement.
AGAGTCGATCCAGTATCTATTCTCGATCACATCCCGATGATGTTGATGCTGACATGCAAGGGCGACGTATTGTAGATGCCATTAATATTTGCACTAGCATTCTACATATGGGTCGGGAAGAGGTTACATCACAGGGGATCGACCTATACGATATTATTTCTCAAATGTCATAGGTGTTGCATGGTCAGCATATTTCATCAGATGAGCCTGATGTACCTGGGCCTGATCATGCATCGCTATAGCAGTACAGGCGTCGACGATGGTGAGATGAGGATTGATGATGTACCTTATATATTTTTTTAGCTTTTAACACATCTTTTTGTAAAATACATTGAAATTTGAATGAAAGTTTGAGTTTCCTTTAAATATACTTTTTTGTTTCAGAGTCCACATTTGAATATTAATATCAAATGCAATATACAACTCAACAGTCTCGCTAATTATAAATTAGTAAACAATCGCATGCTAATAAGATCTCGCTAATTATATGATGGAGTTCGACAAATAAACTGGACACGTGCCGGTATGCCCCAGCATCAATCAACAAAGACAATTAATGACACATCAATCAATAATGAGGTGTGTTGTCAACTTCCATAAACTTTATGATAATTGATGCTCCTAAACATACATCGGCACACCCCGACACGGGCATGGTACGCCCCAGCATGCATTGGCATGCTCCAGCATAGGTCAGCACGGGCTGGCACTCACCGGCACAGACCGACCGGCATGACCCAACTTATGCCAGCACATATCAGCACGCTTCGGCACAGATCAGCACGTATCAGCACTCACTAGCATGGGCCGACCGGCATGCCCCAACTCGTGTTGGCACGGGCTGACCGGCATGCCCCAACTCGTGCTAGCACGCATCGGCATGCTCCGGCATGGGTCGATCGGCTGGACGTGGGCATGAATTACTGAATTTGCGAGGTCATGGCATCAATCAACAAAGACAATTAATGACACATCAATGAACAATAAGGTGTGATGTCAACTTCCATAAACTACTTGATATTTGACATTTCTGAACATGCATCGGCACGCCCTAGCATGGTCGGTCAACTAAAAAATAATGCACTATATATAAAATTTTCAAACATTATATAACTTTGTATATTGATAAAACTTGCAATCTACAACTCATCAGTCTCGCTAATAATAACATCTGACGATATCGTTTGTTTGAACTGTTGAATCCTAGATTCATAAGAAGTTGCCCATCCGGATGCACAAGGCAAATGATATCTTTGCCAGTTGTTCACTATTGGGGGAACAGGATGACTCGACAACAGAAACACCTACAAAATAAATAAATTTGTAAACAAAATGATTTATGAGTCATTTAAGGATGAGTAAGAGATAATTAATTAATACCTCCACAAAATGATTGCCATTTACGAATGCTACTACAATGTCTTTGCAGGATAGAAGAGGAAGAGGCACCGATCTAAGAGGTAGGAATGTAAGACATTGTTGCAAGGAGAGGTGGTATAAGACAACGTTATAGTAGGACGCTATAAGGTGCCCCATATCCGACATCATCCACTGGTCAGATGGTGGACAATTCTCAAAATATGACAATGCTTGAGCGATCTCGTCAAACCTCCCTTCGACAACAAATAAAGCGTGATAGTGCTCTGAATGACTTTGCAACTCGTGTAATAAATCCCTCCTAACATGGAGCCAATCATCCTTTCCAAATCCAAGCAACTCAGATATTGCTCTGAATCCACAGTTGCCATCAGCTTTTATGTCCTTGATATGCTGGATGAATAGCTTTAACCCATCTGGAATTTGATCAATGTAGATTGTTGGCTTATAAGAACGGGTTCGAGAACGAAAAACCTGCTAACCATATCGAATAATATTACAAACTATCGCATGCTAATAATAAATAGCTAATAATAAAGCACGGGCCATGCACACATTGACACGCCTCGATACACACCGGCATGATACTCCATGCTTCTTACCTTTTTTCTCGGCTGCCTCTTTTGCACTTACATCAGTGGGGTGCCCGTACCATGTGAGTAAATATCTTGTCCAGAGAGAACCAACTCAAAGGCAGAAGGATCACGACGAATAGACATATCAACCTTCAATGAAGTGCGGCCACGTGAACCGGTCATCCTTTTTTTAGGTTTTTCAAGAGAAGTACTATCTGGGCTTGCAATCTCTCTCAATTTCCTTAACTTCTGCAATTTAGAAGGCCCATTTAACTGCTTGAATTTCTTAGCAATTATATCCAACTCTGGTTCATAGCTCAGCATCATAATTTGCACATTTGAAATAGGCACCATATCAAGTTTTCTCCAATGAGGATCTATGCAGTCGAGGGGAATAGGCCGACCTTTCATTCTGTACTGCACAATCTCATGAGCACATGGTAATCCATGTGTGCATCGAATAGTACACCCACAAAATGATTCATCAATTCCAACTGAATTGGTTCGATTTGCTTGGGCGAGGATATGATAGAATGCAGTTATAGATATAAAACCTCGCAGTTCTTTGAATTCAGCAGGCTTAAAGTTGTGTTGCACAACTGTCAAACTCTTTTCAAATGAGGCTTTGATGTCATTGTGCTGCAACTCAATCAAACTATGAATTTTTGTCCAAGATGACTCGAAAGTCCCTTAGCTTGATCCAAGCTATCTTTTAAGTCTTGCATGTGCACTTTCAGCCCTAGTAAAGTAAATATAATTAAATAAAAGTTAGATAACAAATACATAATTAAATTATAAATTTATAAACTTAATCAATTTCTTGTGATACCTATTGGTTGTCACATTTTCATAGTGCCTACGTGTGTCCGTCCATGCTGCGACAAATCTTTCCTTAAACTTGCTCAGCCAAGTATCTAACACATACCGTAAAGCATCTGAATAGGTACTAAACTCTCTCTGGAGTGCACTCCAGTGATCGTTATACTCGTCTTTTGTGGTTGACAACACTAGTATATTCCAACTCATTATAAACTTATCACATTTCTCCTTCGTTTCAAATAATTTTTTGCACTGGGCCAAAACATGCTTACTAATATGCTATCTACATAACAAATGTGTTGCCGTAGGAAATACCTTCTGAATTGCATTCAATAGAGCCAAGTCTCGATCTATGACTATCACCTCAGACAAAACATCAGCATCCATGATGCTGCACAATCTCTCTAATGCCCATGTATAGTTATCTTCCCACTAAGAGTCCATGTATGTAAAAGCAATAGAAAATGTGAGGTTAGTTGATGTTACCCCCATAATCTCTAAGAGAGGAAGACGATATCTATTCGTCTTGTAAGTGCAATCCATTATCAAAACACGAGAAAATGCACGTAACAAATCTATGCAGCTAGGGTGAGCCCAAAACAAGTCGCGCACAATATCAGACTCAATACAATTCCTATGCCACTCAATGTACTTATACTCGGATAATTTACCCAGAAGATGTTGCATCTGAGATCTCCCAGCTTTCTTTACAACCTTACACCTCTGTCGTGCATTATAGATCGTCTTCATGCACATAACATTGAGGGCATCCCTTTGCTTCAATGTGGACAATATGGCCTTGAGCCAAACCAAAGTCTTCGACATATCCACTAACAACAAAGTCTCCTGCTTCGATAATCGTCCAGCATATGAGTGCCCCTTGGATGCTTCGTAGCCGGATGATTGTGCAATCCACAAATGACCATTAGCATCCAATCATCTGCAGTGTCCAATTTCTTCCCTCTTAATGCAAAAGGACATCTACACTTCTTAGTGCCACTAGCCCTGGTCTTTGATCACTTTTCCTTTATGCTTTTACTTCTGCAGGAACCACTCCTCTCGCAAGCAAGTACAATTCTTGGTTTCTTGTTATCAGTACTCAATCAGAAGTTTTAATAATAACAACAAATCCATTCCTCCTCCCAGCTTCTCGACACCAATTACACAAGTCTTCTCTGCTCTTGAATATCTACATAATAAAATGTTTTATGTCAGTAAACAAATTTTACACATCGCGAGGGGTACTAATAAAATAATTGCAATCAAAATTATCATACCTCGTAAGTTGTAAATTCATTTGTGTAATCCATCACACATTCAGAGCCAATCATGCTGCCTTTGGTTGAAGCATCGCCCTACACGGTCAAAAAAATAATCAATTTAAACCCTAAAACTAAACCCTAAACCCCACCCCCTTGTTCGGCCCTGTGTGGCCAAACCGAAGCCTTATGTTCAACCGGAATGGGCTGGACAGAGGGCCCCTGTTTGGCTTATCCGGGCCGAGCAGAAGCCTTCTGTTCGGCCATACAGGGTGGAACAGAAGGCTTCTGTCGGCCATACTTGGCCGAACAGAAGCTTGTTGTTTGACCAACCAGGGCCGAACAGAACCCCTCTATCGATCCTGTGTGGCCGAACAAGACGCGGATCTTAAAAAAAAAATTCGATTCAAATCAAAAAACGAACCTTTCCATCTGTAGATCCTTCCCAAATTGCTATTTGCTTGTCCATTATTCAATTGAGAATTGAAATATCTTCGACCAAAGAATCAATAGATTGATTAAGCAATTAATTTTTTCCGTTCATTTGGAGAGGGAAGGGAAGAGAGGGAGGCCGGGTGGGTATGCGATGGAAGGGGAGACCTATTTTTGTTGAGAAGTGCATAGAGTAAAAAATTGAGGCATTTTGGTTCATTATTATAAGAATAAAACTTTTTTTTTTTTTAAGTGGAGGGTGCACAGACCAAACGGATGGTGCAAATAGAAATTCCCCTTCAAGACCCGGCGGAATTGGACTGAATGAGGTCGGCGCGGGCAACAAAACTCTAATTTTTATCTATTTTGTCAGTGTCAATCTATCAGTTCTTTTATATAATGTTATTTGCAATGGCTAAGTTTTCTTTTTTTTTCTTTTTTTTTTCGCCTTCCACTGGCTTTTTGGTTATCAGTTTTAATTTTGAGCCTCATTTTTACGCATTCAGATTTAATCATGCTTATTTGCAAAACATGAGCAATGAATCACATATTGCATGGACTTTCTTTAATGATAAGTACACATATTGAGTACAACTCAGCAATGAATCACATATTGCATGGACTTTCTTTAACGATAAGTACACACAAGATTACATTCATAAATGATATGGTGATCATCATAATTGAAAAATATATTAATTGCGTTGATTTTAATTCTTATTTCTTTTACTTCCTGAATGTCCGCAATGATTTCAATGTTATCCATATATATAAGCGACCTTAATTGTAAATACTCTATTATGTTATTTAAAAGTTTTGATGAAAATAATTATATGCTGTTGCTATTCTCTGGAATCCCTAAAAATTGATAAGGTAACCATTGGTTCATTATCCCCCTCTTCTTCTTTTTTTGTGGTTAAAGGCGGCAACAAAACTAATACCAATTATCCTAATCCAAATCCAACATAACATTGAAGTTGATAATACTAAGTTTGATTTAATTTAGTATCCGGTCAAACTGAATTTTGAAACTTATCACTTCATTGTGAATAATAAATATAAATAATTTATTACCATCTTAGGTTGTAGCTGATGGAGGACCTAAAAGTAAGACTAGAAGTGGGCTCTAAGCCAGTCCCATTTTGGGCTAAGCCATGAGCCAAGCCTGAACTAATCTAAGCCAATTTTAGGCTCAACTTTAAAGCCCAAAATTTTTTTGTGCAAAAATATTGGATTGAGATTGTGCCATTAATTAGATTAAGCCTAAATTCGAAGAAGGTTAAAAACATTGGTCTTCAATTAGATTCAAATCTAACAAAATATAATAAGAAATTTTAAAATATTATGGGTCCTCTAAATTTTAAATTAATTATTTTATCAATTGTATGAAAATAGTTCTTTTTATTATAGTAACTCTTCTAAAGTGGTTAAATATGATTATTTTAAACCATGCTTGTTTTATGAAAATATTTGAAAACTAAAAATTGACTCTATTTGTCTAATTTTTCAGTCAAATGGATTATTGTGAGTTAGCTCAATTAGGTTTCAAATTGGGCCTAAGCTAAGCTCGAACCTAATTTTTGAAAAAAAATTAGAAAAAATCTTTGTGCACCGGCCTTCAGTGCACAAAGCGCGCACCAGGCGAACGAATTGGCCGCATGCTTGTTTCATTGCTCATGTCATGGCCCAATGGACCGTGAAGCGCACTGCATGCACAGTGGCGAATCCACACATCCGGTGCGCATTTTGTATACAGAAAGCCGATGCACAAAGACTTTTCCAAAAATTTAAATCAAGCTTGGACTAAGGCGTGGCCCTGACCCACGTCCAGCCCTACTTAAAAGTGCTTTTAGTGACCTAAAACATCTTTGAATGATTTCATAATATTTAGTAAGGTTTTTAAAAGATCTTTCAAACTCTACTGAAAGTTGTAAAGTTTTATTTGAGAAAAGCTCTAATTTGAAGCTTTTTCTAAAGCTTTTCTTGTCCAATAAAAATGTTTTCATAAAACTTAAAGATTATAGTTTTGAACAAGAAGAATGATAATATTAATTTATAATATTATAATAAGGGATATATTTAACTACATCCAAATGTAACTAACCTTAAATCTAGCTACCTTCTCTACCTTCGAATTTATACAGTTCATGAATTTTAAAGATAAAAAAATAAAAAAAATGAGATAGCTCTAGAATCTGTGTTAATCTAGGTATAAAAAAAGTAATCGAACCCTGAACTTACTTACATTCGAATGTAAACAAGTCTACTATAGTAATAACACAATAATTATAATAATATAACACAACATAATATTACATAATATTTATATGTTATAAAAATATAATAATTATAATTATAATTACAATATTATGTAGTATAAATAAGATAATATAGTAATATTATAAAAAATACATATATACAAATATAATATTATAATTTTGCATATTACTATTATAGTATCATAATATTGCAATATTATTTATTAGATAATAATGATGGCATTTTAATAATATATATATATTATTAAATAAATAATAAAATAATATATAATAATGTTATATTATAATCATTATTATATTAGAATATATTTTATTTTCTTATAATATATTATAATGTTATAATATAGTATATCTTCATTTATTATAATACAACATTAGTAACTATAATATTATTAAGTAATTTATAATAATATTTTTTAATAGGTTATGATGGGGCCAGTGAACCTCCATAGGCTACAATGATTGCCTTGGGCTGGACCCTCCTGTCCGCCTCGGTCAGTCAACTCGGCTCCTTGGCCCATTAGCCCATCCCAGTCGGCCTCGGCAAGTCGGCCCATCCTCTTCGGCCTCGCCCATCCAAGGCGGCCCTGGCTCTAAGACGGCCTTGCCCATCCAAGGTGGCCTCGGCTCCAAGTCAGCCCCGGCCCCAAGTCAGCTCCACCTTCCCTAAACGACCCTGGCTCCTAGGTGGCTTCGACTCCAAGGCGGCCCCGACCTTCCCTAGGTGGCTCCGGCTCCAAGGCGGCCCTAATCCAAGGCAGCCCCAGCTCCAAGTCGACTCCAACCTTCCCAAGGTAGCCCCAGTCTTTGGACTCGGCCCTGGCCTCCCAAGGCGTCCTTGGCCTCAGCAACTGACCCCAGCATCGGCCTCACCGACCCCAACGTCGGCCCTAGCACCGACTCCAGCGTCCCCAGCACCGACTCCAGCATCCAACCGACCATAGCATTGGCCCCAACCGACCACAGTGTCGGCCCAGTACCGACCACAGCGTCGGCCTCACCGACTCTAGCGTCAACCTCAGCAACCGACTCTAGCGTCGGCCTCACCGACTCTAGCGTCGGCCTCATCAATCGACTCCAACATCGGCCTAGCATCAGCTCCAGCGTCGTCGACCCATTACCGACTCCAGCGTCGACTGCCCCCATGTGGCCTGCTACCACCTGCGGCCGCCACGTGGCCATACCTGCTGCTTGTGACCCCCACGTGCCTGGCTCCACTACTCATCACTGTCCACACAGGACAACTGACGTGCGGCATAGGGAACGCATCACCGTAACAACAACTGCAGTAACTATTCAAATCAAGTGGCCACCTATTTTGATGGGACCTGGCCCACCAACCAATCAGCCACCCATATCAGACGGGACATGGCCTGCTAGCTAGGACAAGCCACAAGGAGGCAAGCCCCACTAGTGCTGCCCCTGCCATAAATGCTCTAACAAGTGATCATACCCCAGGAGGGGTAGACTCCAAGCATCAATAAAATGGGTAAGAGGGACCCTCGACCAGGTAAGTCCAAACTAAGCCCAAGTAAGGCACTCAAGCCCTTACATGCTCACACAGAGAGTATTTCTCTAAGCCTCTCTCTCTTTCAAGCTTTTTCAAGCTCACGGCTGTTGCCCAAAGCACTGACTTGAGCATCGAAGGGTTCCCACCGGAATCTTTGGTTCCTAGGACTTTTTTGCAGGCTTTCGAACGAGAGAAGCTCGCCGAAAGATCCTGGGCTCACTGAAGAAGGCGACCGAATGCTCGCCGACGTTTGAGGAGGGTGATTTGGATACAATAATGGGCGCCAGATAGGGGGCATAGCACGGATCGTCAGCGATGCTAGCTTGCATATCCCCATCCTCCTTAGATCAAAATGATGAATAAAAAAGATGGTGATGATAAGAACCCAAGAAGCTTCTGCCAATTATATTGAGGGGGCACCCTCAACGAGCTGAGCAATAGAATGCCAACCATCCTACTCCACCATCATCACCACCTTAGTCCACTCAAGTGGACCAACTCGCCATCATCACCCTACAAATCCAAGCATTAATGGCAGCTATCCAAAAGCTCCAGGAGCAATGTTCCATGGCCACACAGCAGCAAGCAAGAGCAACCTCAAGCTCAAGCTCATTAGCAAAAGCAGCAAGAGCAACCTCAAGCTCATCAGCAAGCAAGCTCAAGCTCATCAGCATGAGCATCTTCAAGCTATCAGTAAGTGAACCTTCAAACTCATCAGCGAAAGTAACATCGAGCTTACCAAAAAGCACCATAATCATGAAGCCCCCTAAATGAGGGCACTGGCTGTTGGGAATTATGTATTCAAAATATTAATCAAATTCATAAAAACTTAGCAGAAGATATAATATAAAATTTTCAGATGCCCAGGATCCTTAGGAACAGATTCATTAAATTATAAATAAAATAAAATATTAGATTTATTTATACATGAGTCCTTTATCGATGTAGAAAAGGATGAAACCGGTGAATCCTCTACCACTAGCCGTCCATGTGTCCGGCCTCTAACGGTGATCCACGCGGCGGTGATCCACGCGGAGAAGAGTGGATGAAGACCTTCAAGGTATGAAGATGACATTTAGGGAGAGAAGGGTGCTAGCGCCTTTTGAATCCCATTATAGAAATATTCAAAACAGAAGATATCTCTGAAGATCAAAAAGATCTAATCTTTTTCTTCTCACGCTCACACTTCTTATGAGGAAGGAACCATATTTATAGAGAGAGGGAGAGAAAGAAACATTCCAAGGAAGAAGAGACCTCTTTTCATTGTAACGTTAATCCAAGGAAACAGAAAAGACCTCTTTTATGGTAACATCAAGGTAACATTAATCCAAGGAAACAGAAGAAACTTTCATTCTTATGGTAACGTTAATCCAAGTGTCGCAATCTCAGCCTTTGAAATTAGGAGTTAGTTATCTCATAACTACATGCCCCAATCTGTATGTGTTCATCATCGCCGTAGAGATTCATCATGCCTCATCCCATGGGCATGATTCCATCTTCACATGGCTGAGATTTTTCATCCATATCCGAATAATCAGAGCCATCCATTACATGGATCAAGTCATATTTGGGTATCCAATTATTTGTTCATCATATACACAAATATTTTCTCCTTAACATTCCTTCTATTATAATGGATCATATCCATTATTATTTTATCTTCTTTAAATTGGATATTATCCAATTATTTAATTGATCATCTTATCTGAATTAAATCTAATTTAATTCTCATTTTAATTCATCCAAAATTCTCCTTAATCCGTGTGACCCATTAAGCCCTTTAACATGTTAGCAATAATCATGTCCTAATCACAGACCCTAGGAATGATTGGACAACTCTTTGTCTAAGTCAATAACATGATTATAGATCATGAGAGGCCTCTAGCAAAGCATCATGACCACCCAACTGCTAAAGGTTTTGTTGACGTGACCATCAACAATACCTGTCCATGAACGGTTACGTATGATCAAATCCTTTCATCACATATCCAGATCAATCAGTGGTATGGAATGTGTCAACCATGTAATTGATCTTTGTTTACTTGATCTCAAAAAAATTGACTCATATGAATTAGAACTTCGAAACCATTTCGAATTCCAACTCAACCTTACAAGGATTTAACAATCAATTTAATCCATCAAGTGGCCATGGGATATAACCATTTCTATCAAGGGAGACGAATCCTGTCTTGATCAAACACCATCTTCATGTGCTTCATGTCATACCCAATCGACACATATTTGTCATCCGTGGCTAGAGCGATGTTTGGATGTCGTCAAAGCATGACATTCCACACATGAGATGCAATGAAGATCTCAAGTTAAAGGATCACTCACACCACCGTCATTAGAGATCAACCATCGACACTATATAGAATATCCATATGGGATCTCTGTATGGGTCATCCAATGCATCGTTACAATAACGAGCATCCACACATCTATCCAAGTATCTTCATACTTTAGCTTGTGAAATCAGCTGCTCACCCCAAGGGTGAGGATATGCAATGTGTGCCAGTCTCACGATGTTCGATGGTGTCCAGTCCTATCTACACATCGACTAGGAAGTTTAAAGAATCGAACCATAACGTGCAATTTGGATCTCACAATTTGTAATCTCTATTACAAATTCTATATGCACGATTCACATTCTTTTGGACTTTATCTCACAGACAAATATATCAAATAAAAGACATCTGGATAGATAAAGAAACCATTTTATTTGATTTGTATTCATAAAATATACAACATTCAATCCAATTGGATCTAGGGCATACACTAACACTAGCACCTTCCACCTTCAATCAACATGATTCCCTAGGGGGCAGATCGCCAACGTGCTAAAATATTCAAATCAGCAGAAGGAGACAAATTTCTCCAAAGACATTTCACAAAAAAGCTTTCAAACCTTTAATCGGCGTCGATATCAAACACGACGCAAAGGAAAAAAGCTACAAAGCTAGGTACACTATACTTTGAGAAAATGTTTCTTGCCATTAATGTTTGAATGCATTACTGGAAAATCGATAAAATCAACTTCTCAACAACCTCTGAGGCGGTTACAAAGAAAAAGGAATTCGAGCATGCTCTCAGCACCCTCGGGTCACCCTTCGGGGTTCAAAAGGCTTCTGAGCATGGTCCCAATGACTCTTGGGTCATCCTTGAGGGTTCCAAAGCTCCCGAGCTTAGTCCTAGCGACCCTTGAATCACCCTTCGGGGTTCAAAAAGCTTTCGAGCATGGTCCCAATGACTCTTGGATCACTCTTTGGGGTTCAAAAGGCTTCCGAGCTTGGTTCTAGTACCCTTGGATCACCCTTTGGGGTTCAAAAAGGCTCCTGAGCATGGTCCCAGCACCCTTGGGTCACCCTTCGAGGTTCAAAAGGCTCTCGAGCATGGTTCCAGCGACTCTCAGATCACTCTCTGAGGTCCAAAAGGCTCCTAAGCATGGTCCTAGCATTCTCGAATCACCCTCTAAGGTTTAAAAGGCTTCCGAGTATGGTCCCAACACCCTCAAATCATCCTTTGGAGTTCAAAAGGCTTCCGAGCATGGTCCCAACGACTTTCGAGTCATCCTCTAAGGTTCAAAAGGCTTTCGAGAATAATCCCAGCACCGTCGAATTATCCTTTGGGGTTTAAAAGGCTCTCGAGTATGGTCCCAGCATGTAACAGCCTGAAAACCTTGTAATTTATTAAAAATATTAATGACATTTTTCATTTGAAATGAAAGTCAGAGAGTTTCAGTAAAGTGTGGGTGTGTTGGCCTTTTGATAACTGTAAAGAGAAGAAATTTTGGAGTAAATGAGTATATTTTGAGCGCTAATGAGTTTGATTTAAGAAATTGACATATTTAAGTTTTAATGGGCTTAAATCACAAGAAAAATCAAGTTTAGTTTGAGTTTTATCCTTAAATGATGTTTTTAGTAATTAGAGTCGACTCTAATTGAAGTGGAGTCGACTCTGGCATGGTTTTAAACTTTCGGCACGCTTTGAAGTCGACACCTGCAGAGGGGGAGTTGACACCTGCAGAGAAATAGAAGGTTAACATTTCTGTTGCAGTGTTGGAGCCGATACCTACTTTTTTGGAGTCAATACCTACTTTTCAGGAGTCGACACCTATATTTCTGGAGCTGATACCTATTTCTGCTAGAGCCGACTCCAAATATGTTGGAGCCGACTCTAAGACGATAGATTTTTCTGAGTTAAATCTTAAGAATTTTATATTTATTCCATTTCAAGTCCGATTTGGGTGCCGTTTGAACCATTGGATTTCTAAAATCGAGCTCTTCAAGTTGGTAAAGTCTTTTCTTAGAAATGTTATATAAAAGTATCGATTTAAGTAAAACATGATAATCTGGGCTATAAATTGATTAAAAATATTATGTCAGGGGCAAAATGGAAAAAGGCTCCAATGTCAATTGCTAATTGTGTTGAGAGAAATTTGAAAAGAAAATCTGAGGGCAAAATATCATGGTTATAAGTGAGCCACATGTTTTTCAAAAAGCATGCATTAAGAGTGTTTGAGGGCAAAATAGGGATTTTGGCATGCCTTAGCCCTTAAGTTACCCATGACTTAGTCCCCAAGTCATTAGAGAAAAAGGAAAACGTGGGTTCAGCTAGAGAAAAGAAAGAAAGAGAGAAAGAAGAGGAGAAAAGAGAGGAAGAGGAAGAAGAAGGAGGAAGAAAGAGGAAGGGAAAGGGAAGCTAGGGGTTTGTGCTTGACTCCAGGTAAGCTATAGCTTTCCTAAATCTTGTATGACTTTAGATTTTCTTAGATTATTATATTTTGAGGTAATAGTAGAAGTAACCTTGAGTAGAGAAAGGGTGGAAGAAAATAATGAGATATTAGAGGATAGATCATGTATGCATGCATGGTTCGTGGGTAAATCTCGTGTGGAGATAATCCTAATAGCTATCGTATCTGTATGTTGACGTAGGTCAAGAGGGTTATTCCAGAAAGCCGGAATACTGGAGTTGAGTACCAGTTGAGGAGTAACCTGCTAAGGTGAGTGGGTTTCTCATCTAGCAATGAAAAGTAAATTTGAGCTACTATAATGAGACTAATACCTAGTTGTGGTATGTTATGTTTAGTAGAGTATTATGTATGTTTTAAATATGAAAAATGAGAACCTAGTATATGATATTCTGATACATAAGTTTTAAGCATAAAGAAATAAGCATGAGTTTTAAGCATAAAGAAATGAGCATGAGTTTGAGCATAAAGACATAAGCATGAGTTTCGATGAGGGGATTGTTAATGTATACATGGCATATTTGCATGATAAAGCTTTACGAATGATGTATGTATCATACTGAGCATCAGGCAGCTAGGGGGCTGATCACCCTTTAGACTGTACTGTAGCATGAGCATTGCACACTACTATTGAGCCGGCACCTCCTTGCTAACAGATTGTACGATGAACCCCAGAATCAGGGATGAGTGCATGCTTGACCAGGCTAGTGGGGCAGGTTGTAAGCAGCCCGTGGGGGCATGAATCATAGCTCAGTGGAGCTGGTTACTATATATAGCCTGTGGGGGCAAAGAGAAAACCCAAGGTTCTAGGGTTAAGGAACAAAGCACTTTGCCGGGTGAACCGCACAGGTAAGGGGTTCTATTTGTGCGGGGATCCTATTGCTAGTCACGCACCCAATGAGAGTACACCTACAGGAGGGCGACTGTAGGGTGGTACCTCAGAGGCATTACACACACAGCCCAGTATCATGAGATTTAAAAGCATATGTTGTGATATAAAAAGGGCCAGTGGGCCAAGTAATTATCCCGAGAGGGAGAGTTTACTTGAGATGCCAGTGGGAAAGCAGATTCCGGTGGGAATCTAGAAATTTAATAAAGAAGTCTGGGCTGTAGATAAAGAATGCATATCTTCATATTGTAATGCATGGATTTTTATCTTAATGAGTTATCTTTCAGTGGAAAGTTATTGTAGAGTATTTCAATACTGGTTGTTATTTGAAGAATAAGCTACATTTTATTTTATCTGATATCATGTTAAAAATGTACTTTGAGTTGTACAAGCTAAATAGTATCAGCATACGATTGAAAATATGAGGTTATGGTTCTCTATTTCTCCATAGTTAGATGGTTATCCAGTCACTGGGACTTAGGTCTTACCCCTCTATGATTTAAATGTACTTTCAGATCAGTGAGTATTTCTACCAGGACCAAAGGTTAAGCAGGACCAGACCCTTAGCTGGTGAAGCTTGCTTGGATGCAAGGGTGTATAAAGGATAGCCATGTATATGAGTTAGTTTGAGATGATATTGTATTTTTGCATGTGTATATGTACAGCGAGATATGGTAATGTATCAGAATTATTTAGATATGAATACAAGTCTTATGTTTTGGAGAAAATTATGAGTATAGTTTATGTACTTATGTTTTTTATGTCGATTGTGAATGTGATCTTGTAAACTGCCTGAGGAATGTCATGAAAAATATTATATGAGCATGTTGATGCTTAGTGTTGATTGAGTGATGTGTGTATATATTGAGATGAAAATGAAAAGTTTTTAACAGGATGTGTTTTTGAGTGTCTTCCACTTATGATAATTAATTGGGGTTCTCTAGTCTTTATGGAGCGCTACATAAAGACTAGTAAAACTCTATCTGATTACCATAAGTGTGCAGGTGTGCTGTCGGTGGCTCCAAAGAGGAGGGGGAGCTAACATAGCGACTTTCGAGTCACCCTCCGGGGTTCAGAGGGCTCTTAACGGCTTCATTACAGCCTCAACGACATCATTGTAGCCTCAGCGACTCTATCTTTGCCTCAACGGCATCATTATAGCCTTAACAGCTCTATCTCAGCCTCAGCAGCTCTATTGCAGCCTTAATGGCTTCATCTTTACCTCCATAGCCTCATTACAGCCTCAACGGTTCTATCTCAGCCTTAGTGGCTCTATTGCAGCCTCAATGGCTTTATCTTTACCTCCACATCCTCATTGCAGTCTCAGCGGCTCTATCTTAGCCTCAGTGGCTCTATTATAGCCTCAATGGCTCTATCTTTGCCTCCATGGCCTCATTACAGCCTCAGCGGCTCTATTGCAGCCTCAACGGCTCCATCTTTGCCTTTACAGTCTCAACGGCTTTATCTCAGCCTCAGTGGCTCTATTGCAGCCTCATTGGCTCTATCTCTACCTCAGCAGCATTATTGCAGCCTCAATGGCTCTATTTTTGCCTCAGTGGCATTATTACAGCCTCAACGGCTCTATCTCTGCCTCAGCGGCTCTATCTCTACCTCAGCGGCATCATTATAGTCTCAACGACTCTATCTCAGCCTT
Organism: Calamus simplicifolius; assembly: GCA_900491605.1. Lineage (NCBI taxonomy): Eukaryota > Viridiplantae > Streptophyta > Magnoliopsida > Arecales > Arecaceae > Calamus > Calamus simplicifolius. The sequence continues at coordinate 62,836 of UESW01003156.1, read as the reverse complement.
AGCAGCTCTATTGCAGCATCAACGGCTCCATCTTTGCCTCCATGGCCTCATTACAACCTCGATGGCTCTATATCTGCCTTAGTGGCATCATTGTAGCCTCAGTGGCTCTATCTTTGCCTCAACAGCATCATTGCAGCCTCAGTGGCTCTATCTCTACCTTACTGGCCTTATTTCGGCCTCAGCGGCTTCAACTTTACCTCAGTGGCTAACAGCCAACCCGATAAGGCCCTAACTCAAATTACACACTTGCAACAGATTATTGGCTACCCTCAGCTGTCCAGAAAGAAGCACCAAGTCGGCTCACACTTGGGAGAAACCAACTCACAGTTGACGGGTGTCCACCTTCAGATTTCATATCAAAAGAAAATATAAATCAACTCACAGCTAGGAGAGACCAACTCCCTAGCTCACAGTTGATGCTGCTGGCCACTCTTAGCCAGCCAATTAGAAGACCCAACCAGCTCATAGCCGGGAGAGGTCAACTCCCGACTCACAGTTGACGGGCATCCACTTTCAGACCCCGCATCGGGAGAGGACTACTGGCTGCTCTCAAACAGTCAAAGGTAATCAACTTACCTCCAACGTTACTTAAAGTTTTTGAGCAGACAAATGCACAGCTCCAAAGAGTATGCAGATGTCCACACAAGGCAGACAAAAATTACTCAAAGCAATGCAAACGAAAAAGATCCCCCCTGAAGGAATTAGAGCCAAAGCTAGCATGAAGAGACACATGCAAAGATAAAGAAATTCTATACTCCTTTCGCTTGGCAGATGCAAAGCACATGGTCACATAAGCTTAGAGGTGTGGGGGGCATCTGATGGGGCCAGTGAACCCCCATAGGCTATAATGATTACACTTGGGCTCGACCCCTGTCGGCCTCAGCTGGTCAGCCTCGGCTCCTCGGCTTGTCAGCCCATCCCAGTCGGCCTTGGCAAGTTAGCCTATCCTCGCCCATCCAAGGTGGCCCTGGCTCCAAGGCGGCCTTGCCCATCCAAGGCGGCCCTGGCTCCAAGGCGGCCTTGCCCCGACCTTCCCAAGTCGGCCTTGGCCTTCCCTAGGTGGCCCCGACTCCAAAGTCGCCCCAACTCCAAGGCGATCCCAGCTCCAAGTCAGCCCCGGCCTTCCCTAGGCGGTCCCAGCTCCAAGTCAGCCCCAGCCTTCCCAAGGCGGCCCTAGTCTTTGGAGTCAGCCCCGGCTTCTCAAAGCGGTCTTAGTCTCCAGACTCGGCCTCGGCCTCCTAAGGTAGCATCAGCCTCAGCAACCAACCCCAACATTGGCCCCAACACCGACTCCAGCGTCAGCCTCACCGACCCCAGCATCGGTCCCAACATCGACTCCAGTGTCGGCCCAGCACCGACTCCAACGTCAGACCAACCAACCATAGCATCGGCCTCAGCAACCGACTCAAGCATCGGCCTCACCGACCCCAGCGTCGGCCCCAGCANAAGCCAAACTAAGCCCAAGTAAGGCACTCAAGCCCTTACATGCTCACACAGAGAGTATTTCTCTAAGCCTCTCTCTCTTTCAAGCTTTCTCAAGCTCACGGCTGTTGCCCAAAGCACTGACTTGAGCATCGGAGGGTTCCCACCGGAATCTTTGGTTCCTAGGACTTTTTTGTAGGCTTTCGAACGAGAGAAGCTCGCCGAAAGATCCTGGGCTCACTGAAGAAGGCGACCGAATGCTCGCCGACGTTTGAGGAGGGTGATTTGGATACAATAATGCGCCAGATAGGGGGCATAGCACGGATCGTCAGCGATGCTAGCTTGCATATCCCCATCCTCCTTAGATCAAAATGATGAATAAAAAGATGGTGATGATAAGAACCCAAGAAGCTTCTGCCAATTATATTGAGGGGGCACCCTCAACGAGCTGAGCAATAGAATGCCAACCATCCTACTCCACCATCATCACCACCTTAGTCCACTCAAGTGGACCAACTCGCCATCATCACCCTACAAATCCAAGCATTAATGGCAGCTATCCAAAAGCTCCAGGAGCAATGTTCCATGGCCACACAGCAGCAAGCAAGAGCAACCTCAAGCTCAAGCTCATTAGCAAAAGCAGCAAGAGCAACCTCAAGCTCATCAGCAAGAGCAAGCTCAAGCTCATCAGCATGAGCATCTTCAAGCTATCAGTAAGTGAACCTTCAAACTCATCAGCGAAAGTAACATCGAGCTTACCAAAAAGCACCATAATCATGAAGCCCCCTAAATGAGGGCACTGGCTGTTGGGAATTATGTATTCAAAATATTAATCAAATTCATAAAAACTTAGCAGAAGATATAATAAAATTTTCAGATGCCCAGGATCCTTAGGAACAGATTCATTAAATTATAAATAAAATATAAAATATTAGATTTATTTATACATGAGTCCTTTATCGATGTAGAAAAGGATAAACCGGTGAATCCTCTACCACTAGCCGTCCATGTGTCCGGCCTCTAACGGTGATCCACGCGGCGGTGATCCACGCGGAGAAGAGTGGATGAAGACCTTCAAGGTATGAAGATGACATTTAGGGAGAGAAGGGTGCTAGCGCCTTTTGAATCCCATTATAGAAATATTCAAAACAGAAGATATCTCTGAAGATCAAAAAGATCTAATCTTTTTCTTCTCACGCTCACACTTCTTATGAGGAAGGAACCATATTTATAGAGAGAGGGAGAGAAAGAAACATTCCAAGGAAGAAGAGACCTCTTTTCATGGTAACGTTAATCCAAGGAAACAGAAAAGACCTCTTTTATGGTAACATCATGGTAACATTAATCCAAGAAAATAGAAGAAACTCACATTCTTATGGTAACATTAATCCAAGTGTCACAATCTCAGCCTTTGAAATTAGGAGTTGTTATCTCATAACTACATGCCCAATCTGTATATGTTCATCATCGAACCGTAGAGATTCATCATGCCTCATCCCATGGGCATGATTCCATCTTCACATGGCTGAGATTTTTCATCCATACCCGAATAATCAGAGCCATCCATTACATGGATCAAGTCATATTTGGGTATCCAATTATTTGTTCATCATATACACAAATAATTTCTCCTTAACATTCCTTCTATTATAATGGATCATATCCATTATTATTTTATCTTCTTTAAATTGGGTCTTACCCAATTATTTAATTGATCATCTTATCTGAATTAAATCTAATTTAATTCTTATTTTAATTCATCCAAAATTCTCCTTAATGCGTGTGACCCATTAAGCCCTTTAACATGTTGGCAATAATCATGTCCTAATCACATACCCTAGGAATGATTGGACAACTCTTTGTCCAAGTCAATAACATGATTATAGATCATGAGAGGCCTCTAGCAAAGCATCATGACCACCCAATTGCTAAAGGTTTTATTGACGTGACCATCAACAATACCTGTCCATGAACGGTTACCGTATGATCAAATCCTTTCATCACATATTCTAGATCAATCAGTGGTATGGAATGTGTCAACCTTGTAATTGATCTTTGTTTACTTGATCTCAAAAAAATTAACTCATATGAATTAGAACTTCGAAACCATTTCGAATTCCAACTCAACCTTACAAGGATTTAACAATCAATTTAATCAATCAAGTGGCCATGGGATATAACCCTTTCTTTCAAGGGAGACAAATCCTGTCTTGATCAAACACCATCTTCATATGCTTCATGTCATACCCAATCAATATCATATTTGCCATCCGTGGCTAGAGCGACGTTTGGATGTCGTCAAAGCATGACATTCCACACATGAGATGCAATAAAGATCTCAAGTTAAAGGATCACTCACACCACCATCATTAGAGATCAACCATCAACTATATAGAATATCCATATGGGATCTCTGTATGGGTCATCCAATGCATCGTTACAATAACGAGCATCCATACATCTATCCAAGTATCTTTATACTTTAGCTTGTGAAATCAATTGCTCACCCCAAGGGTGAGGATATGCAATGTGTGCCAATCTCACGGTGTTCGATGGTGTCCAGTCCTATCTACACATCGATAGGAAAGTTTAAAGAATCGAACCATAACGTGTAATTTGGATATCATAATTTGTAATCTCTATTACAAATTATATGCACGGTTCACATTCTTTTGGACTTTATCTCACAGACAAACATATCAAATAAAAGATATCTGGATAGATAAAGAAACCATTTTATTTGATTTGTATTCATAAAATGTATACAACATTCAATCCAATTGGATCTAGGGCATACACTAACACTAGCACCTTCCACCTTCAATCAACATGATTCCCTAGGGGGCAGATCGCCAATGTGCTAAAATATTCAAATCAGCAGAAGGAGACAAATTTCTTAAAGACATTTCACAAAAAAGCTTTCAAACCTTTAATCGGCGTCGATATCAAACACGACGCAAAGGAAAAAAGCTACAAAGCTAGGTACACTATACTTTGAGAAAATGTTTCTTGCCATTAATGTTTGAATGCATTACTGGAAAATCGATAAAATCAACTTCTCAACAACCTCTGAGGCGGTTACAAAGAAAAAGGAATTCGAGCATCTCAGCACCCTCGGGTCACCCTTCGGGGTTCAAAAGGCTTCTGAGCATGGTCCCAATGACTCTTGGGTCATCCTTGAGGGTTCCAAAGCTCCCGAGCTTAGTCCTAGCGACCCTTGAATCACCCTTCGGGGTTCAAAAGCTTTCGAGCATGGTCCCAATGACTCTCGGATCACTCTTTGGGGTTCAAAAGGCTTCGAGCTTGGTTCTAGTACCCTTGGATCACCCTTTGGGGTTCAAAGGCTCCTGAGCATGGTCCCAGCACCCTTGGGTCACCCTTCGAGGTTCAAAAGGCTCTCGAGCATGGTTCCAGCGACTCTCAGATCACTCTCTGAGGTCCAAAAGGCTCCTAAGCATGGTCCTAGCATTCTCGAATCACCCTCTAAGGTTTAAAAGGCTTCCGAGTATGGTCCCAACACCCTCAAATCATCCTTTGGAGTTCAAAAGGCTTCGAGCATGGTCCCAACGACTTTCGAGTCATCCTCTAAGGTTCAAAAGGCTTTCGAGAATAATCCCAGCACCGTCAATTATCCTTTGGGGTTTAAAGGCTCTCGAGTATGGTCCCAGCATGTAACAGCCTGAAAACCTTGTAATTTATTAAAAATATTAATGACATTTTTCATTTGAAATGAAAGTCAGAGAGTTTCAGTAAAGTGTGGGTGTGTTGGCCTTTTGATAACTGTAAAGAGAAGAAATTTTGGAGTAAATGAGTATATTTTGAGCGCTAATGAGTTTGATTTAAGAAATTGACATATTTAAGTTTTAATGGGCTTAAATCACAAGAAAAATCAAGTTTAGTTTGAGTTTTATCCTTAAATGATGTTTTTAGTAATTAGAGTCGACTCTAATTGAAGTGGAGTCGACTCTGGCATGGTTTTAAACTTTCGGCACGCTTTGAAGTCGACACCTGCAGAGGGGGAGTTGACACCTGCAGAGAAATAGAAGGTTAACATTTCTGTTGCAGTGTTGGAGCCGATACCTACTTTTTTGGAGTCAATACCTACTTTTCAGGAGTCGACACCTATATTTCTGGAGCTGATACCTATTTCTGCTAGAGCCGACTCCTATGTTGGAGCCGACTCTAAGACGATAGATTTTTCTGAGTTAAATCTTAAGAATTTTATATTTATTCCATTTCAAGTCCGATTTGGGTGCCGTTTGAACCATTGGATTTCTAAAATCGAGCTCTTCAAGTTGGTAAAGTCTTTTCTTAGAAATGTTATATAAAAGTATCGATTTAAGTAAAACATGATAATCTGGGCTATAAATTGATTAAAAAATATTATGTCAGGGGCAAAATGGAAAAGGCTCCAATGTCAATTGCTAATTGTGTTGAGAGAAATTTGAAAAAGAAAATCTGAGGGCAAAATATCATGGTTATAAGTGAGCCACATGTTTTTCAAAAAGCATGCATTAAGAGTGTTTGAGGGCAAAATAGGGATTTTGGCATGCCTTAGCCCTTAAGTTACCCATGACTTAGTCCCCAAGTCATTAGAGAAAAAGGAAACGTGGGTTCAGCTAGAGAAAAGAAAGAAAGAGAGAAAGAAGAGGAGAAAAGAGAGGAAGAGGAAGAAGAAGGAGGAAGAAAGAGGAAGGGAAAGGGAAGCTAGGGGTTTGTGCTTGACTCCAGGTAAGCTATAGCTTTCCTAAATCTTGTATGACTTTAGATTTTCTTAGATTATTATATTTTGAGGTAATAGTAGAAGTAACCTTGAGTAGAGAAAGGGTGGAAGAAAATAATGAGATATTAGAGGATAGATCATGTATGCATGCATGGTTCGTGGGTAAATCTCGTGTGGAGATAATCCTAATAGCTATCGTATCTGTATGTTGACGTAGGTCAAGAGGGTTATTCCAGAAAGCCGGAATACTGGAGTTGAGTACCAGTTGAGGAGTAACCTGCTAAGGTGAGTGGGTTTCTCATCTAGCAATGAAAAGTAAATTTGAGCTACTATAATGAGACTAATACCTAGTTGTGGTATGTTATGTTTAGTAGAGTATTATGTATGTTTTAAATATGAAAAATGAGAACCTAGTATATGATATTCTGATACATAAGTTTTAAGCATAAAGAAATAAGCATGAGTTTTAAGCATAAAGAAATGAGCATGAGTTTGAGCATAAAGACATAAGCATGAGTTTCGATGAGGGGATTGTTAATGTATACATGGCATATTTGCATGATAAAGCTTTACGAATGATGTATGTATCATACTGAGCATCAGGCAGCTAGGGGGCTGATCACCCTTTAGACTGTACTGTAGCATGAGCATTGCACACTACTATTGAGCCGGCACCTCCTTGCTAACAGATTGTACGATGAACCCCAGAATCAGGGATGAGTGCATGCTTGACCAGGCTAGTGGGGCAGGTTGTAAGCAGCCCGTGGGGGCATGAATCATAGCTCAGTGGAGCTGGTTACTATATATAGCCATGGGGGCAGAGAGAAAACCCAAGGTTCTAGGGTTAAGGAACAAAGCACTTTGCCGGGTGAACCGCACAGGTAAGGGGTGCTATTTGTGCGGGGATCCTATTGCTAGTCACGCACCCATGAGAGTACACCTACAGGAGGGCGACTGTAGGGTGGTACCTCAGAGGCATTACACACACAGCCCAGTATCATGAGATTTAAAAGCATATGTTGTGATATAAAAAGGGCCAGTGGGCCAAGTAATTATCCCGAGAGGGAGAGTTTACTTGAGATGCCAGTGGGAAAGCAGATTCCGGTGGGAATCTAGAATTTAATAAAGAAGTCTGGGCTGTAGATAAAGAATGCATATCTTCATATTGTAATGCATGGATTTTTATCTTAATGAGTTATCTTTCAGTGGAAAGTTATTGTAGAGTATTTCAATACTGGTTGTTATTTGAAGAATAAGCTACATTTTATTTTATCTGATATCATGTTAAAAATGTACTTTGAGTTGTACAAGCTAAATAGTATCAGCATACGATTGAAAATATGAGGTTATGGTTCTCTATTTCTCCATAGTTAGATGGTTATCCAGTCACTGGGACTTAGGTCTTACCCTCTATGATTTAAATGTACTTTCAGATCAGTGAGTATTTCTACCAGGACCAAAGGTTAAGCAGGACCAGACCCTTAGCTGGTGAAGCTTGCTTGGATGCAAGGGTGTATAAAGGATAGCCATGTATATGAGTTAGTTTGAGATGATATTGTATTTTTGCATGTGTATATGTACAGCGAGATATGGTAATGTATCAGAATTATTTAGATATGAATACAAGTCTTATGTTTTGGAGAAAATTATGAGTATAGTTTATGTACTTATGTTTTTTATGTCGATTGTGAATGTGATCTTGTAAACTGCCTGAGGAATGTCATGAAAAATATTATATGAGCATGTTGATGCTTAGTGTTGATTGAGTGATGTGTGTATATAATTGAGATGAAAATGAAAAGTTTTTAACAGGATGTTTTTGAGTGTCTTCCACTTATGATAATTAATTGGGGTTCTCTAGTCTTTATGGAGCGCTACATAAAGACTAGTAAAACTCTATCTGATTACCATAAGTGTGCAGGTGTGCTGTCGGTGGCTCCAAAGAGGAGGGGGAGCTAACATAGCGACTTTCGAGTCACCCTCCGGGGTTCAGAGGGCTCTTAACGGCTTCATTACAGCCTCAACGACATCATTGTAGCCTCAGCGACTCTATCTTTGCCTCAACGGCATCATTATAGCCTTAACAGCTCTATCTCAGCCTCAGCAGCTCTATTGCAGCCTTAATGGCTTCATCTTTACCTCCATAGCCTCATTACAGCCTCAACGGTTCTATCTCAGCCTTAGTGGCTCTATTGCAGCCTCAATGGCTTTATCTTTACCTCCACATCCTCATTGCAGTCTCAGCGGCTCTATCTTAGCCTCAGTGGCTCTATTATAGCCTCAATGGCTCTATCTTTGCCTCCATGGCCTCATTACAGCCTCAGCGGCTCTATTGCAGCCTCAACGGCTCCATCTTTGCCTTTACAGTCTCAACGGCTTTATCTCAGCCTCAGTGGCTCTATTGCAGCCTCATTGGCTCTATCTCTACCTCAGCAGCATTATTGCAGCCTCAATGGCTCTATTTTTGCCTCAGTGGCATTATTACAGCCTCAACGGCTCTATCTCTGCCTCAGCGGCTCTATCTCTACCTCAGCGGCATCATTATAGTCTCAACGACTCTATCTCAGCCTTAGCAGCTCTATTGCAGCATCAACGGCTCCATCTTTGCCTCCATGGCCTCATTACAACCTCGATGGCTCTATATCTGCCTTAGTGGCATCATTGTAGCCTCAGTGGCTCTATCTTTGCCTCAACAGCATCATTGCAGCCTCAGTGGCTCTATCTCTACCTTACTGGCCTTATTTCGGCCTCAGCGGCTTCAACTTTACCTCAGTGGCTAACAGCCAACCCGATAAGGCCCTAACTCAAATTACACACTTGCAACAGATTATTGGCTACCCTCAGCTGTCCAGAAAGAAGCACCAAGTCGGCTCACACTTGGGAGAAACCAACTCACAGTTGACGGGTGTCCACCTTCAGATTTCATATCAAAAGAAAATATAAATCAACTCACAGCTAGGAGAGACCAACTCCCTAGCTCACAGTTGATGCTGCTGGCCACTCTTAGCCAGCCAATTAGAAGACCCAACCAGCTCATAGCCGGGAGAGGTCAACTCCCGACTCACAGTTGACGGGCATCCACTTTCAGACCCCGCATCGGGAGAGGACTACTGGCTGCTCTCAAACAGTCAAAGGTAATCAACTTACCTCCAACGTTACTTAAAGTTTTTGAGCAGACAAATGCACAGCTCCAAAGAGTATGCAGATGTCCACACAAGGCAGACAAAAATTACTCAAAGCAATGCAAACGAAAAAGATCCCCCCTGAAGGAATTAGAGCCAAAGCTAGCATGAAGAGACACATGCAAAGATAAAGAAATTCTATACTCCTTTCGCTTGGCAGATGCAAAGCACATGGTCACATAAGCTTAGAGGTGTGGGGGGCATCTGATGGGGCCAGTGAACCCCCATAGGCTATAATGATTACACTTGGGCTCGACCCCCTGTCGGCCTCAGCTGGTCAGCCTCGGCTCCTCGGCTTGTCAGCCCATCCCAGTCGGCCTTGGCAAGTTAGCCTATCCTCGCCCATCCAAGGTGGCCCTGGCTCCAAGGCGGCCTTGCCCATCCAAGGCGGCCCTGGCTCCAAGGCGGCCTTGCCCCGACCTTCCCAAGTCGGCCTTGGCCTTCCCTAGGTGGCCCCGACTCCAAAGTCGCCCCAACTCCAAGGCGATCCCAGCTCCAAGTCAGCCCCGGCCTTCCCTAGGCGGTCCCAGCTCCAAGTCAGCCCCAGCCTTCCCAAGGCGGCCCTAGTCTTTGGAGTCAGCCCCGGCTTCTCAAAGCGGTCTTAGTCTCCAGACTCGCCTCGGCCTCCTAAGGTAGCATCAGCCTCAGCAACCAACCCCAACATTGGCCCCAACACCGACTCCAGCGTCAGCCTCACCGACCCCAGCATCGGTCCCAACATCGACTCCAGTGTCGGCCCAGCACCGACTCCAACGTCAGACCAACCAACCATAGCATCGGCCTCAGCAACCGACTCAAGCATCGGCCTCACCGACCCCAGCGTCGGCCCCAGCACCAACTCCAGCATCGACCCTAGCACCAACTCCAGCATCAGCCTCATCGATCATAGCGTCGGCCTCAGCAACCGACTCCAGTATCGGCCTCAGCAACCGACTCCAGTATCGGCCTCAGCAACCGACTCCAGTATCAGCCTCAGCACCGACTCCAGCATCGTCGGCCCAGCATCGACTCCAGCATTGGCGGCCCCCACGTGGCCGCACTTTTTCCTGCGACCCCCACGTGCCTGGCTCCACTACTCATCACTATTCGCACAAGACAACTGACGTGTGATGTGGGGAACACATCTCTGGCGAACGCCGTAACGACCGTCCATGCCCTTTAAGCCTGCAGCAACTGTCCAAATCAAGTGGCCACCCACTTTGACAGGACCTAGCCCACCAATCATGCAGCACCCATATCAGACGAGACATGGCCTGCTAGCTAGGACAAGCCATGAGGAGGCAAGCCTCACTAGTGTTGCCCCTGCCATAAATGTTTGATAAATGATCATGCCCCAAAAAAGCAGACTCCAAGCATCAAAAAAATGGGTAAGAGAGACCACGATTAGGTAAACCAAACTAAGCCCAAGTAAGGCACTCAAGCCCTTACACGCTCACACAAAGAGCATTTCTCTAAGTTCTCTCTCTTTTTCGAGCTTTTTAAGCTCATGGTTGTTGCCTAGAGCACTGACTTGAGCATCGGAGGGTCTCATCGGAATTTTCAGTCCTCGGGACTTTTTGCAGGCTTCCGAACGAAAGAAGCTCGCCAAAAGATCCTGGGCTCGCTAGAAAGGCGATTGAACGCTCGCCAACGTTTGAGAAGGATGATTTGACTATAACAGATTAGATAATTAAAAATAATATATGATATTTTTTATCATTTTTATCCTATAAATACTTATTTTAAATTTAGCTACGAAAGTTTTGCCGTAAGTTAAAAATATAGTTGCTAAATAATAAATATTTTTTTAAAAAAAAATTTTTTTCTAAAGATTTTTTTGCTAACCTACGGTCGACTGGATTGCCGCTAAGGTTGCTGACCATTCTAATTCTGAAGCTAGATGTAGGAAGATACTTGCCCTCTTGTTATGATTCAACTTTTGTATTCTAATATTTCGGATTTGGCTCATTCAAGATTAATGTGATCAGCCATACGTACTTAATTTTTTTTTTTTTTGCTAACTGTTCTCCAAAGGTGACCGCATTTATTATGCTTGCCCAATCAAGCCTTATCCTGAAGTCTTCCTTCCAATGTAGCTCCAACCCTCTATCTTGCGTAGCATCGCTGTCTCCCATTCTTTCATTCCTATCATCATGAAATCTCCATTTAAGCCAACTATCACTCCACGCCTTTGTGGTCCACCACCATCCTCCTCCATGCACTTCTCCCGTCTATCATTATGCATCCTTCCATTAACCCCACTTTCCCATGCTTTTCACCTCCCTTTCTCTTAAAACTTTATAAAATTTAAAAAGCAAAGCTAGAACCTTAACTCTAAATTTAATATTGATATAGTGAAATTTAATAAATTTGATTTGCTATAATTAATCCTTATCTATTTCAATTATGTACGCTAAAATTCCAAAGTTGATTGTTTCTTACGTTTATAACATCCAAAATAGTTTAGCTACCGAGTTTAGTTATAAAATATGCCTCAAGTTTAACATATAATCCAAGAGAAATTCATCATGATTGCGAGCATTTCCTAAGATCAAGAGAAATCCTGTGCCATGATGGCCAAGCAGGTGGTTTTAATTTGTTGTCGTCCAGTCGGCCTTCTAAACTTTCGCTTTCATCGTGACCTAACTTTATCTATTTTTTAATTTTTTATTCGAGTCCGAAAAACCGCCACCCTCGCCGCTGTCCCACCTCGCTACCTGATGCCGCTGCACTGCCATCGGCTTGCGAATTCCAAGCAACGGTCTCTCGCCGAAACAACTGCTGCTAGCTGGCCGACGCAAGCCGCCACATCTTCCGAGCCCACGGACAGCTGTTTCCCTCCAGGCAAGGCCATGTTACTACGTCCCGCAATTACGTCGTTAGCCGGGCTTTGAAAAAGTCACTATAGAGGGAGCGAGCCAGCACAGAGCTTCAACCGTTTCCACGGACGCGCGCGGCGCTTCAAGCGGCCCCGCATCCATGTGACACCACCGTCTCCTCGCTTTCCGCATTCCTTAGAACAATAACGTAGGGTGGAAGGTGATGAGTATCGTTTTATGCAAATACTTGACCATCCGTGCAACCATCTCCTATAATAATCTATTCTCCGTAGCAGCACTGCCCAGTCTCTACCTGACACGTACCAATCTCTATTTGGAGTCCACCGCTTCTTTTTTACAGATGTCGTCCATGTGCACACCTACCATGGTATTGATCCACCCCGAGACGGGCATCTTCGCCTCATAGATTCGTATATAGATGCATCAGACATACGATCCGAACGGTCCAAAAATATAATACGAGCCAAACGGTCCGCATTTAAAATTATTTTTGGCCCGCGGTTCGATCCATGTGCCGTCCCCACTTCCGTCATTCCGTGATGCACGCCCTCTGTCGCACTTTGTTGCCCTCCTCATTGCGAAAAGTGCCCTGATTTCCCCGGTTCGGCGCCTCCCACTCTCCCCTCTCCTCTCACGCGTGAAACCCCTTTCCCTCTCCTCCCCATTCTTTCTTTACTCCCCTCTATTGCCCAAACTGGAACCGATCTGCTTCTTCTCTCACCACCCTAACCTCGAGAGGAGGCAGATCCATTCTTTAAAATAAAAGCTCAAACGAAGACCCTTCCGTGACCCAAATAGAAGGAGGAGGAGGAGGAGGAAGGTAGGAAAAGTAGTGAGTGTTTGAGAGGATGGCGAGCCATCTCCAGCAGCGGGAGCATTCCTTCTCTTCGGCCCTCCTTGCGGCGGTGCTCGCGGTGGCGGTGGCCCTGTCCTGCCCGGCGCCGTCGGCCGCGAAGCTGACACTCGACTACTACCAGAAGAGTGCCCCGGGCGTCGGAGATCGTGACGCAGGTGGTGACCAACAAGCAGATCGCCAACCCCACCACCGCCGCCGGCACGCTTCGGCTCTACTTCCACGACTGCTTCGTGGGGGGCTGCGACGCCTCCGTCCTCATCACCAGTAACGCCTTCAACCGTGCCGAGCGCGATGCCGACCTCAACCTCTCCCTCCCCGGCGACAGCTTCGACGTCGTGGTCCGCGCCAAGACCCAGCTCGAGATCGAGTGCCCCGGCATCGTCTCCTGCTCCGACATCCTGGCCCTGGCCACCCGCGACCTCGTCACCATGCTCGGCGGGCCCTTCTACCTCGTCCTTCTCGGCCGCAAGGACGCCCTCGCTTCCAAGGCCGACACCGTCGAAGGCAACCTCCCCCGCCCCAACATGACCCTCTCCCACACCATCTCCATGTTCGCCGCCAGGGGCTTCACCATCCAGGACATGGTCGCCCTCGACGGCGCCCACACCGTCGGCTTCTCCCACTGCAAGGAGTTCGCCCACCGGATCTACAACTACAACAACGGCGGCCAGAATGCGTTCGATCCCTCGATGAGCCCCGAGTATGCGAAGGCGCTACAGAAGGCCTGCGCCAACTACCTCAAGGACGAGACCATCTCCACCTTCAACGACATCATGACGCCGGGCAAGTTCGACAACATGTTCTTCAAGAACCTTGCCAGGGGTTTAGGGCTTCTGGAGTCGGACCAGATTCTGATGTCGGACTCGAGGACGAGGCCCCTCGTCGAGCTCTACGCGGCCAACAACACCGCCTTCTTCAGTGACTTCGCGCGGGCCATGGAGAAGCTCAGCGTGTACGGGGTCAAGATCGGGAGCATGGGAGAAGTCCGGCGGAGATGCGACAATTTCAATAATTAATTGTTCTGGTCAGCTGATACGCTGTTACGGTCGTCGTCATTTCTTGCCGTTGTTTGGATTGGAATATACTACCGGTCGAGCCGAGATATGTGGAGAGAAATCCTGAATTCAAAGCTGGCATTCATCTGTTCTTATTACCAATGGATATGAGAATGGAAAGATCGAAATTCGGTGTTGTTATACATATAAGTTATATATATATATTCATATATAAATTTATGAATTCCTTCAGTGGGGTGATCATTGTGCGAGAATATGCCAATGCTTAATTTCTGTTTTTTTTTTGGTCAACTCTTGGGGTGGTGCCATTAGATGGAGATTTCAGGCAACTGTAGAACATATTTTCTTGTTCTCTGTAGTCTCTAATTCATACATTAAGGTATGCCATGTTGCATGATCACAGAGAAGGCATGACACCTCTTTGGTTTGACTTTGCAAGCGTTTATAAGACGTGGTAAGATAGATGCAGTGTCATTCAATCCGTTACAACTCGGAATGCGATATCTCCTCGGAAGCCACCACCTCGAGCAGAGCTGATGCAGGGCAGGTTGTCTTTGTCCATGATACCGAGAGAGCTGAGCTGAATGCTAACCCTCCTGTCAAGAGGGTTTAGAATGGTGGATGGATCGAAGAAAATGACAGACAAAAGGGGCTTAAGATTCTCTGGTTTGATGATTCCGAGATGTCCCAAACTCGTGCATTAATGTCTATTCTTCAATGCTGAGGGGAAGGAAATATTTCTATTGGATTTGCACAAATGTAAATTAGAGCTGGCATGCCAGGCTAATACTAAGCCATCATACTAACCAAAGCATCATGTATGCTGGATATTCAATATGAGGTGGCTGATTGGATGGACAAGAGCATTCCATAAAGACAGATGAATCCTAATTAGAGGAAGCTTTCAGCATACATATCGATCTCTTTGGGATTTTCTCCTATCTAAGCTTATCATCCAATCCGAAAAGAACTCCTCCACAGTAATTAGTAACATTTGAGGATCAAGCTTATCAAAACCATCGACTAATAGATGGCCAACTTCTAAAAGACTCTAAAATGCCTATAGAAGCAACCTTAAACCTCACAATAAATAATTCTAAGACTTAACTTTCAAGTTTAGAGTGCTCATCTTGAGGGCTATAGGTCTTTTTTTTTACCCATTTTGCTGACTTGAGCATGAGAGAGTTTTTCCTTAAAGCACTCTCTGAGCCCCTCATTCGATTTGAGGAAATGCTTTGCTGATCCGGACTGTAAGTCAATTCCTCAATTAAGACATCAATAGATGGTGCCATCTATAGGAAATATGAATTAAAGCTTTCAACCATGTCTTCTAAGAGAAGAAATCATTGGACGAGCAATACTCAGGCAGGCACGAGCCATGTGTAGGTTGACTTTCAAAATTTTTTGAGAGATCTCATCAATTCAATTCTAATATATGCACCACCAATGGATGCAATACCGCCTCTTAGATAGGAGCAGTTTGATGCTTTGTTTCAATGCATCGAGATGTTGATCAATCTGATCCAAAGCTTAATTCCTTAAGGATCTAGGTATACAGACTAACTTGGTGCCGACCAAAGAACACTAAGCCTGATGGTGGCAATCGACTTCGAATTAAGCTTGCTGATGGCCCATAAAATCCAGATAACCAAAAAGCAGAAGATGAACATTAAGGAGGCTGACTTGAGGAGGAGCCTTATGACCAATTATTTAGCTCATATGAGCATATCAGTCCAAAGATATTTGTAACCAGCCAATGCCATATAGATTGGTACTTTAAAGATATGAATCAAAGGATTGAAATCGTTATGGAGTATGTCCAAAGTCAAGGGCAAACTTATCAGCCGACCTTGACCTTTTTAAATGAATTTCTATTTACTAAAAAGATAATGATTGAGCCTTTACCCTTCAAATTCAAATGCTACAATTGGAGCCATATGACGAGACTCTAGATCTTGCTGACTATCTAAAATGCTTCAAAGCTCTTTACCATTACAAAATGCACTCGATGCCATTAAGTGCTAAGCTTTCCTAGCGCCATTGAAAAAAGCTGCTCGTAGGTGGTACTCAAATCTTAGGCCAACCTTCATTAGCTCTTTCAAGTAGTTAAGCCAATAATTGTTGGCCATTTTATATGTCACGCTTCAGTCCCAAAATTTGAGCTAGAATGACAACCCGCCGCATACCAGGCATGCAAGGCGTCTCGAACTTCATCATATAAATCAATATAAAGCAAAAATTCAAATCCATGATTTATTACAAACCATAATTATCAGTCTTGGGCTACCTGCCCTACACACAAGCAAATCTGAACTAAATCAGTATAATGGAACTAAGTTTATTTAATAGAAGCTCCGTCTATCCCAATTATCCTTCTTCGTTCCTGAGGCTCTAAAAATATTGTGAGAATTCTATGAGCTCACACTCTATAAGTAAGCCTAATACAATTTCAAATTTTCATTTATCATGTTATCAGCATATTCTGTCATCAGATCAAATAATTTGAAACTTAATTCAATAATAATTATTAGAATATATGCGATGTAAACAAAATATTGTTTATACTGTCATTGTTTTTCTTTGTGTCCCACGGCCCTACAACACTCATCTTGTGTATCACTCTTAAATATTCCCTAAGAGGAAGGGTCCTGATACCAGTATTCTGTCATCTGTCATGTGATAATCTGTCATATGATAATCTGTCATTTGATAATCTGTCATATCATAATCTGTCATATGAGAACCGTGGCGACACATAAAGCTTTACTGTCATTATCATAATTACATATTATCATCTCGATAGTAACAATATAATTTGCAAGATTAACATAATTACATTTAACTGTAAGTTCACAGTTTACAAATTAAATAATTTATAAAATTATAATACTTGACTTATTTACCACAGTACGCAAATTTCAATTGATGACCCAGCTAATTGGACACCTGGGAACCTACAGTACCATTTTCAATATTAAATTTCTAAAATCTGAATTATAAAATGATTCTTAAACTCTACCCAAACCACTTCACGGGCCCAACTTTGGGCTCGAATATCTCTCAATGTATACACCCAAATAGGGAAACAAAATTATCCCCAGAAACTAGAATCAATCCTGATTTGGGCCATATATTTACTTTGCCATTCTCGGCCCGATACAGGGCCCAAAATGCTGCTCAAACAGGGCTCCTGAACTGGCCCAACAGGGCCCAAATCACTGTTAGCCCAGCCGGCCCATCTCTTCTCCCTTTTTTTTATATTTACTGTTGTTCCCCTGTTTCATACGAAACAGGGGTTCCTAGCGCCGGCGGCCAGGGCGCCGCCATCAAATTGGGGGTGGCCCGACCGCCGGTGGCCGGGCCAGAACTGACCGCCGCCGCGGCCGACCTCCCCTCTCCTTTTCTCTCTCTAATTTCTCTCTTGAATCTCCTTTTCTCTCTCACGGTCCGTCGCCACTAGGATCCATACCGGCGGCACGGCCGGCCAAATTCGGGGTAGCCCGACCGCCAGTGGTTGGACCAGAGCCGGCCGCGGCCCTCCCTCCCTCTCTCTCGTCTCTAATCCCTTCTCTCTCTCCAGGCATGGATAGGGGACTTACCAGGAGCAGATGCGTGCACGATGATGATGGAAAGGTGGCGTTCGCAGATGATGGGAAGGAGGTTTCGCATAATCCTTTAAAGGCGAGGCAGAGTCCTCAAATCAAGGGATTTGGGACTCTGTTAGTTAGAGATATTTGGAATTCAAATCTTTAGAGTCTATCATCCCAATCTCGTGATAACTCTCACGAGCAGTTAACGAAATCCAAGGGATTACATTCCCCCCTCCTTATAAAAATTTTGGCCTCGAAATTGATAACTTTCATTAGAGAAAATTAAAATTCAAATTTTGTCCCAAGGACTAACAATCAACTAAGTCTTTATTCAAAAGTCAACAGTCGTAGCTATATCATTAACTATATTAAGATATAAATAATTGTGGATACTTCTTTTCATTTCCTCCTCAAGTTCCCAAGTAGCCTCCCTCTCAGAATGATTACTCCATTGTACCTTGACTTATGGAATGTACGCCATCTCAGAACTTGATCTTTGCGGTCCACAATATGCACAGGATGCTCCTCATATGATAAATCTTTCCTCAACTGTATAGGCTCATATGCTATGACATGGCTGGGGTCAGAGATATACTTCCTCAACATAGAGACATGAAAAACATTGTGTACCCCAGATAGAATCGGAGGCAGTGCCAGACTATAAGCAACCTCTCCGACTCTGCTTAAGATCTCAAAAGGTCCAATATAACGTGGGCTCAGCTTTCCTCTAATCCCAAATCTCATCACATCTTTGGTTGGTGATACCCTTAAGAAAACATGGTCCCCAACCTGGAATTCCAATTCCCTTCTTCTGACATCAGCATAGCTCTTTTGCCTGCTCTGAGCTGTACGAAGATGCTCCCTGATCAAATGCACCTTATCTACTGTTTGCTGAATCAGCTCAGGGCCTAACAATTTCCTTTCCCCACGTCATCCCAACATATAGGAGATCTGCACCTCCTACCATACAGAGCTTCAAATGGAGCCATTTGAATGCTGGCTTGGTAACTATTATTATATGCAAACTCCACCAAAGGTAAGTGGTTATCCCAAGCTCCACCCAAGTCCATCATACAGGCTCGCAACATGTCCTTCAGAATCTGTATGGTCCTCTCTGACTGTCCATCTGACTGGGGATGATAGCAGTACTGAAGTTTAGTTTGGTTCCCATGGCCTTATGAAGACTTTTCCAAAACTGGACACAAACCTGGTATCTCTATCTGACACAATAGATATCGGGACACCATGGAGTCTCACTATCTGCTCAATATACAAATTAGCCAATCTTTCACTAGAGACTCCAACTCTGAAAGGTAGGAAATGAGCTGATTTTGTTAGTCTGTCCACAATAACCCAAACCGCATCATTACTCCTGGGAGTTTTGGGCAGACCAGTCACAAAGTCCATTGTAATCTTTTCCCATTTCCACTGTGGAATCATCAAAGACTGAAGAGGTCCCGCAGGCCTTTGATGCTCGGCCTTCACTCGCTGACACACCAAGCACTTGGCCACATACTGAGCAATCTCCCTCTTCATACCTTTCCACCAAAAATTTTTCTTTAAGTCTCTTACATCTTAGTGCCACCTGGATGCACAGTATAAGGAGAGTAGTGAGCCTCCTTCAAAATTTTAACCTTCAGTTCCTCAATGTTTGGCACACAAAGTCTTCCTTCAAATTTTAGGGATCCATCCTCCATTACATAAAATTCATTCTGAACTCCTGACTGCACACTTCTTTAATCCTTTGTAGATCTGGATCTTCCATCTGGGAGGACTTGATTCTGTCAACTAGGGTCGGCTGGAGTACAAGTGCTGCAACAAGCCCATCAGACTGCTGTACTCTCAGACCAACCTCCCACTTCTCCAGATCTCTCAATACGTGAGGCTGGAAGTAATCATAGCAGCTAACTCAGAAGAGGATTTTCTGCTCAAAGCATCAGCTACTACATTGGCCTTCCCAGGATGATACTGTAGATTCAGGTCATAATCCTTCAATAGTTCCAACCACCTCCTCTGCCTTAAATTTAGCTCCCTCTGTGTGAAGATGTATTTTAGACTCTTATGATCTGTATACACATCACACGACACTCCATATAGATAATGCCGCCAAATCTTCAGAGCAAAAACCACAGCAGCCAATTCCAAATCATGAGTAGGATAATTCTGCTCATAAGGTTTCAGTTGTCTGGAGGCATAAGCTATCACTCTTTCATTCTGCATCAAAACACATCCCAATCCTTTCCGAGAGGCATCAGTATATAGTAAAACCTTCAGATCCTGTCGGAAGAACAAGAATGGGAGCTGACACCAGGCGCTGCTTTAACTCCTGAAACTTTTCTCACACTCCACTGTCCAGTCAAACTTCACTCGCTTTTGGGTTAAGCGAGTTAGGGGTAGAGCAATGCGAGAAAAATTCTCCACAAATTTTGGTAATACCCGGCTAACCCCAAGAAGCTTCTGACTTCTGCCACATTGGAAGGTCGGCTCCAGCTAATGATAGCTTCAATCTTTTTCGGGTCCACAGATACACCATCTTTAGAGATTATATGACCCAAGAAAGATACTTGGTCCAACCAAAACTCACACTTCTGCAGCTTGGCATAAAGCTTCTTCTCTCGAAGAATCTGCAGCACGATCCTCAGGTGGTCCTCATGCTCCTTATGGCTCTTGGAATATATCAAAATATCATCAATAAAAACCACCACAAACTGATCCAGATATGGCTTAAAAATTCTATTCATTAAGTCCATGAATGCTGCTGGGGCATTAGTTAACCCAAACGGCATCACCAAGAACTCATAGTGGCCATATCTGGTTCTGAATGCTGTCTTTAGGCACATCCCCTCCTTGACTTTGAGTTGATGGTACCCTGATCCTGAGATCGGGCTCCTTGGAGTTGATCAAACAAGTCGTCAATCCTCGCAGAGGGTACTTATTTCGCACTGTTACCTTATTGATTTCCCGGTAATCAATGCAGAGTCGAAGACTGCCATCCTTCTCTTAACAAATAGAACTGGAGCACCCCAAGGAGAGCACTGGGTCTAATAAATCCTCGATCTAGGAGCTCCTGCAGTTGATCCTTCAGTTCTTTTAGCTCAGCCGGGGCCATACGGTAAGGGGCCTTTGATATAGGTCCAGTTCCAGGAACTAGATCAATAGAGAATTCGACTTCCCGATCAGAAGGTAAATTAGTCAAATCCTCAGGAAAGACATCAGGGAATTCTGAGCTATGGGAATATCCTCCAACTTGGTCTCTTCCCTGAAGGTCCTTGACTACAGCAAGAAATCCTTGACCACCACTCATCAGATACTTTCCAGCCTGCATTGCTGATATGAACATTGAGGCTAGGTGTTTCTGACCACCAATAAAACTGAATTCAGGCTGACTTGGATTTTGAAGTTGACAATCTTCCTGAAGCAGTCTACTGAAGCATGATAGGAGGCCAACCAATCCATTCCAAGGATAACATCGAAAAACTTCAGTGGGAGGACAATGAGATTAGCATTCAACCTCCTATTCTCCAAGATAATTGGGCAAGATTTGCATACTGTGTCAACTTTCATAACATCTCCATTTGGAAGTGCAATATGCAACTCTTGCTCTAGAGGAATAGGTGTCAATGATGCATTCTTGTCAGATAGATGTCAGATATGAAAGAATGCGTGGCACCCGGGTCAATTAAAGTTTGAGCATAAGCAGCACCTACTTTAATCATTCCTGGACATAAGTGTAATTTGTTTTAACATTAAGGATTGAACCTAACTTTTAATTAACTATCAATGCATTGCACTAGATAAGAATGTAATACTAGATATAACATTAAAGGGTATACCTGTCACCACAGAATTAGAGGCTTCAGCGTCCTGCTGAGTAAGGTTGAAGACCCTTCCCTGGGTCCTCGGTGGCTGCTGTTGATACTGCTGGCTCATTCCTTGACTTGAAGAAGGCTGTTGATCCTTCCGAAAGGGACATGTAGCAATCTTGTGATCAGTTTTCCACAGACAAAGTAGGCACCAGTCACTCTGCGGCAAGGCTTTCCAGGGTGGGAGTTACCACAATGAATGCAACGAGTCTCCTTATTCTGTGGTTCAGTTGGGGCCTGATGTGCACCCTTCTTCTTGGCCTGAGCAGAGGATTGCCAGAAGTAGGCCCTTTTCTCTTCTTCCGCAGCTCCCAATCCTTTTGAACAGCATTCATATCCCTCTCAATCACCAAGGCCTTATTCACTACAGCACTGTAAGTGAGGAGCTCAAATGCATTGACCGCTTGCCTCAGTCTGGGTCGCAGTCCCTCAGTGAATCTGGTGACCTTGGCCATTTCATTGGTCACAATATTTGGAGCAAAACGGGCCAACCTGGTGAATTCAGCTTCATACTAGGCCACAGAAAGATCCTTTTGCTCCAATTTGATAAACTCTGATTCCATCTGTCTCTGTACACTCCTGGGAAGTATTTGTCGAAGAATATCTCTCTAAACTCTCCCCAAGAAATAATATGTCCATTCCGACGCTGCTCCTCAACTAACCACCAATCATAAGCTTCTCCCTGGAGAAGGTAGGTGGCAAATCTGATCCGCTCCATATCCTGACTACCATGGGCCATAAAAGCCTTCTTCATGTCTCGCACCCACCGCTCAGCATCAACAGGGTTGGTGGATCCAGAGAAAGGGGCAGGGGCAAACTTCTTGAAGTCTGCAAAGCTGCGGCCAACCCCTATCCAGGATTGAGATGGAGTAGGCTGGGTCTGTGGAGCAGTAGAGTCAGGCTGAGTCTGTGGAACAGGAGGGGCAGGCTGTGTCTGCGGAGCAGTGTGAGCAGGCTGAGTGGACAAGGCCTGCAGAATCTGATGCTGCAAGTCCCGCATCGACTGCGCCATACCCGAGAGAACCTGAAGCATCTCGGTCTGGAGTCGCTGCTGATCAGTCCCAACTGAATTGGCAGGGGCAGCAGCTCCGGTGGCTTCCAGACCTCCCGGTTGGCCAGCATTACCAACCTGGGAACCCTCATCATTTTGTCGACTTCTAGTGCGACGTGCCATTCTTTTCTCCTGATAAATTAGTTGTAATTAATATCATTGTAAACATTAATTGTTAGGCTTTCAAAGCATAATATCTGAAATTCCTTTAAATTTATAATTGTCTCAATGTCATTCTAGTGTTTTGCCTAAAGTGTTATCATGTATATGTCCCTAATGTCATAACCAGGCTCTGATACCACTAAAGCTGTCACGCCCCAGTCCCAAAATTTGAGCTAGGGTGACAACCCGCCGTATACCAGGCATGCAAGGCGTCTCGAACTTCATCACATAAATCAATATAAAGCAAAAATTTAAATCCATGATTTATTACAAACCATAATTATCAGTCTTGGGCTATCTGCCCTACACACAAGCAAATCTGAACTAAATCAGTATAATGGAACTAAGTTTATTTAATAGAAGCTCCTGTCTATCCCAATTATCCTTCTTCATTCCTGAGGCTCTGAAAAACATTATGAGAATTCTATGAGCTCACACTCAATAAGTAAGCCTAATACAATTTCAAAATTTCATTTATCATGTTATCAGCATATTCATGTCATCAGATCAAATAATTGAAACTTAATTCAATAATAATTATTAGAATATATGCGATGTAAACAAAATATTGTTTGTACTGTCATTATTTTTCTTTATGTGTCCCACGGCCCTATACACTCATCTTGTGTATCACTCTTAAATATCCCCTAAGAGGAAGGGTCCTGGTACCAGTATTCTGTCATCTGTCATGTGATAATCTGTCATATCATAATCTGTCATATGAGAACCGCGGCGACACATAAAGCTTTACTGTCATTATCATAATTACATATTATCATCTCGATAGTAACAACATAATTTTGCAAGATTAACATAATTACATTTAACTGTAAGTTCACAGTTTACAAATTAAATAATTTATAAAATTATAATACTTGACTTACTTACCACAGTACACAAATTTCAATTGATGACCCAGCTAATTGGACACCTGAGAACCTACAGTATCATTTTTCAATATTAAATTTCTAAAATCTGAATTATAAAATGATTCTTAAACTCTACCCAAACCACTTCACGGGCCCAACTTTGGGCTTGAATATCTCTCAATGTATACACCCAAATAGGGAAATAAAATTATCCCCAGAAACTAGAATCAATCCTGATTCGGGCCATATATTTACTTTGCCATTCTCGGCCCGATACAGGGCCCAAAACGCTGCTCAAACAGGGCTCCTGAACCGGCCCAACAGGGCCCAAATCACTGTTAGCCCAACCGGCCCATCTCTTATCTCTTTTTTTTATTTAGTTTCATACGAAACAGGGGTTCCTAGCGCCGGCGGCCAGGGCCGCCGCCGACCAAATTGGGGGTGGCCCGGCCGTCGGTGGCCAGGCCAGAACCGGCCACCGCCGCAGCCGGCCTCCCCTCTCCTTTTCTCTCTCTAATTTCTCTCTTGAATCTCTTTTTCTCTCTCACAGTCCGTCGCCGCTAGGATTCATGCTGGCAGCACGGCCGACCAAATTCGGGGCAACCCGGCCGCCGGTGGTTGGACCAGAGCCGGCCGCGGCCCTCCCTCCCTCTCTCTCTCGTCTCTAATCCCTTCTCTCTCTCTCCCAGGCATGGATAGGGGACTTACCAGGAGCATATGCGTGCATGATGATGATGGGAAGGTGGCGTTCGCGGATGATAGGAAGGAGGTTTCACGTAATCCTTTAAACGCGAGGCAGAGTCCTCAAATCAAGGGATTTGGGACTATGTTAGTTAGAGATATTTGGAATTCAAATCTTTAGAGTCTAACGAAATCCAAGGGATTACATTATCGATAACATAAAAGACAAGAAGATCTTGGCAAGCCCGATGACAATTGCGCAGAGGAAGAACGAACTACCGAGAGATTATATTCAACGGTTTAATTCCAAAGCATTGGAGGTTTAAGACTTAACACTCGATAGCCATCGCAGCCTTGATAAGTGACTAGTAGAACTCTAGATTTAATTTTTCACTAGCCAGACAGAAAATATATTAACGCTGAGGAAGTTCTCAGAGCTTGAAAAGAGAATGAGAGATAAACTGGGAGAAAATATGAAGAAAGAAATGACCAAAAGTCTAGAGGGTTTCTCAAGAAGCCTTGTGGAACTCTGGAAGCACTACACCCCCTCATTTCCTCCTCATCATTCAAGGATGGAATCTCTACAACTCTAGGGGTCAATTGCCCTTCCTCAGTTGGCATAGGAACATCTTGCTTGACATTCTCTTTTGTATGAGCCGATCCCTCCGTTGACTTGCTAGCATTAAATCAACTTAGGCCAAAAGAAATCAGCGACATTCCCATCCATTTCTAATTGATAATCCGTCGATTTCCTAAACCTATCTAGTACCCAAGCCGGTCTTGAGAAAGCTCTTTAAGAAGCTCGCTCCATTCCTCCAAGTAGGTAAGCCCCTACTCCTTGATTAATGCATTCAACAAATTCAAATCCAGATTCTAACGGTGCTTCTCCATGACTCGTTAATTTCATGCCTCTAGCTCATCAATCTAACGCGGTGATATAGAACGAACTCATTGACCAGCGACACTCAAAGGCTTACTCCTAAGCTTAGCAATGTTGGATTTTTTAATCCAACATTGGGCTTATATGTGAAATAATTATGTGTTGCGGACTGTCAAATAAGGTTAAGCCCAATTAAAAGTGATCAGCTAAGGTTTCAGTGATTTGGGCTTTAATGTATCTGATTAGGTGTGACCCTTTAATGTGTAGAGACATAAGGGGTTATTTCTATTTTTATGATGGGCTAAAATAGAAATACCAAAGGATAATGATGAAATTA
Source organism: Calamus simplicifolius (assembly GCA_900491605.1). NCBI lineage: Eukaryota > Viridiplantae > Streptophyta > Magnoliopsida > Arecales > Arecaceae > Calamus > Calamus simplicifolius. The sequence goes on along the minus strand of UESW01003156.1, from coordinate 37,385 downwards.
TATATATATAGCGGTTATGGTCCCTGAATCGCGACCTTCTTTTCTGAATCTCATCATCAGAAAGAATAGCCTAGAGAAAATTTTAAAGGGCTCTCTGGGAGTACGTGTTGATTTGGAAGGCCAACCGCAGGGCTTAGCAATCAAGTAATATGAATTCAGGTACGCTTCCGTTTATCGATTATGGATTCTTGATGAATGATTCTTGGGCTTCATGGTGATGGTCTTCACCAAAAGGTTTGGATCTTATTTCCAACAATTGGTATCAGAGCCTTATTCATGTTGAATCATTGAGAAAATTTTTTGGTTATATGCATTGATATTCGTATTTATGCATATGACTTCTTTGGTTTTATTCAGCAACCGTGAGATAAATACTCATTAGTTTAAAATTTTGTTTTGATGCCAATGATATTTTTAATATATGTAGATCTAATTTTTAAATAAAATAAAGGTCATAGTGCATCAAAACTTTATTTTACTTCTGGATTAATGATCATGAATTTTGATGTTAAGAGCGAAAGTATTCGTTGTATCCGTGATGTTAAGAGTGATATTCGCTGCATCGTGAAATAAGTCTCACGTGATCCAGAGATGAGATCTTTCATCTGATAAGATAAAGCTTAATTACAGAAAAAGTTAAATTTATATTTAATTTATTTCTTAGTTGGGCCGATGGATTCAGGATTCCATCATGGGTGGTTAGTTAATGTTGAGGCTTTCCTTTGGCTTGGACTTCCATTTTTTTCTTGGAATAGCAAAAAAAAATAATAATAATGAGGCGTTGCTTTGAGTTCAAAAGGAAATTCTCTGATTGAAAAGAAACCCGGTGATATTTGGAGAGAGAAGAATTAGATGGAAATCTAGATGAAAATCTAGAAAATCTTTTCAAAATCTGGCAGTTGGGATATCTCAAACCATGGATAAAGGAAATTTGAAGAAAATTGTGGGAATAACAAACTTGGGCATTATGCTCATGTGTGGAGATTTAAAATCATGGGATCCCATCCATGCAAAGTATACCGTTGGAGGGCGTGTGGAGTTCCATATTTTTCGCTGGGAATCTAGCGGGTGAAATCCATCTGCCTTAACAGTGGGCCGTTAAGAGTCTTTTCCTATACGCAATAGCAGTCGCTTTTGGAATATGCTAATTTGCCTATAACAAAATTAAATATTTAATACATGGCATTTAATGCATGGAAGGAGATAACATTTATAAATAATTAATGCATGAATTTTGGACGGGTTCATCTTTGGCAATATTTTTGGGCTTTCATTAAAAATTATTATTTTTAATTTTGTAAGCATGAGGAACCTCCTTCCGTATGGTTTAATTGGTTCCATAAACTAAAGCTTTATCCATTAGGATAAATTATTTTTCTGTTATAATTGGAACCACGAAATAACATATCGTTATTTTTAAAAGGTTCAATCAAATTCAAATTAATGGTATTTTTATGCTTAATAAATTTATCCATCGTTCGAAATTGAACTAATTGAAACAAGATATCACCAAAGTGACCTCTCTTGTGTAGATGGTTCATGAAGGATGTTGGATGTTGTGTATGTGTATGTTTCATGCGGGTATTAATCGGCCCAAAGGAAGGTTAATGCTTGGTCGAACTACACATATGTGTGATGGTAAACACGAAATAAGGATTTACATGTGAGTAATAAGTCAATCCAAAGATAGATTTATTATTTGACATGCATTATTGTTAGTGTTTGATCATTACAACAAGAGTACCACTAGCAGTTAATATTATTGTCCAAAGACTTGATATTAATTGCACTGGGTATCTTGAGATGAGATTTACCATTATTTGAATTTATTGATATGTGGTGTTAATTATTTACATGAGCATGTTATTTATGTATTGCTTTTATTTTACAGCTAAAGTTGCCACTATTTCTGCTAACCTCAATTCAGTGCCGGTCCTTAATGATAATAACTTCAAGGGCAGGGATAAAGGCAATAAAATAAAGAATAAGGATGCTAAGGGTCCAGCAAAGAAGAGACAAAATCAGGATAAAGACAGTTATTTCTTTGGTAATAAGCCTGGACACATTAAAAAAGAATGTTTCAAATTTCATGCATGGCTTGAAAAGAAGGTACATTTCTTAATATGGTCTGTTCTGAAGTAAATATAGCTTTAGTACCTAGAAACACTTGGTGGTTAGATTCTGGTGCTACTACTAACATCAGTGTTTCAATGGAGGGTTGCCTAAGCTACCAAAGGCCAACTGATGTTGAAAGACGCATTTATACGGGAGATGGCAAGTCGATAGATGTGGAGGCAATTGGGCATTTTAGATTGTTATTAAGTTCTGGTTATTATTTGGATTTGAAAGACACTTTTGTAGTACCGTCCTTTAGACGGAATTTGGTTTCTATTTCAGCTTTGGACAAATTAGGATATTGTTGTTCATTTGGAAATAGTCAGTTTGGTCTTTCGTTAAATTCAAATATTATTGGAACGGGTTCTCTTATGGTGTATGACAATCTATATTTGCTTGATACTATTGCTTCTTATAATGAAACCCTGAATATGGAATCAAGAGGTACTAAGCGTAAAATTTGCAATGAAAATTCAGGAACATTATGGCATAAGCAATTAGGTCACATCTCTAGAAATAGAGTTGAACGACTTGTGTCAGATGGAATTTTGGATTCTCTTGATTTTATAGACTTTAATGTCTGTGTTGATTGCATTAAGGGCAAACAGACCAAAACAAAGAAATTGGGTGCATATAGAACTATGGAAGTCTTAGAGTTGATACATACGGACATTTGTGGACCATTTCCTATACCTTCTTGGAATGGTCAACAGTATTTTGTATCATTCATAGATGATTATTCAAGATATGCATACCTATTTCTTATTCATGAAAAGTCCCAAGTCTTGGACGTGTTCAAATCATTTAAAGCTGAAGTTGAGCTTCAGCTCAACAAAAGGATTAAAGGAATCAGATTGACCGTGGTGGTGAATATTACGGTAGATATGACGGATCAGGTGAACAATGTCCAGGACCATTTGCCAGATACCTAGAGGAGTAGAATTGTCCCACAATATACCATGCCAGGGTCACCTAGCATGAATGGTGTATCTGAAAGACGAAACATGACTCTTAAGGATATGGTAAGGAGTATGATTTGTCATTCTACCTTACCAGAGTCACTCTGGGGAGAGGCACTAAAGACAACAGCCTACATTTTGAACAGAGTACCAACTAAAGCAGCTGTCAAAACACCTTATGAGCTTTGGATAGGATGGAAGCCTAGTCTAAAGCATTTTCATGTTTGGGGATGTCCAGCTGAGGCAAGGCCTTATAGGCCATATGAAAAGAAATTGGACTCCAGGACAGTAAGCATCTATTTTATTGGGTATTCTGAGCGATCCAGGGGTTTCAAGTTTTATGATCCCAAATCAAGGATAATTTTTGAGATGGGAACTACAACATTCTTTGAGGATATTGAGTTTGGGGGGAGAAATAAAGTTAAAGACTTTATCTTTGAGGAGGAATTGGAACCTACTACTCTTGTTGAAGAGCAGCTAGTTCCTATTCCTATAATTGCTTTTGATAATGATCAAGTTGCAATTCCAGAACAACAAGAAATTATTGTTCAACCCTCAGAGGTACAAACTCAACAACCTCAACAAGTGCGTCAAGAACAAGTGCCTTTGCGGCGATCCACTAGAGAAAGGAAGAATGCTATTCCAGATGATTATATAGTGTTTCTTCAGGAACATGAGGAAAATAATAGCATGATGGAAGATGATCCTGTCAACTTCCTTCAAGCCATACAAGGTTCCAATTCAGAAAAGTGGATTGAAGCAATGAAAGAAGAGTATAAGTCTATGCAAGACAATAAAGTTTGGGAACTTGTCCCATTACCAGAAGGTGTGAAACCCATTGGTTGCAAATGGATTTTTAAGACCAAATGGGATTCAAAGGGTAATGTGGAAAGGTATAAAGCTCGTCTTGTGGCTAAAGGCTATACTCAAAAGGAAGGGATTGACTTTAAAGAGACATTCTCTCCAGTTTCATCGAAGGACTCTTTTAGGATAATCATGGCTCTTGTTGCACAGTATGATATGGAACTATATCAAATAGATGTCAAGACGGCGTTTCTCAATGGAGACATTGATGAGACAATTTATATGGCGCAACCAGAAAACTTTGTGTCAGGAGACTCAAAGAAAATGGTTTGCAAATTAAAAAAAATCCATTTATGGGTTAAAGCAAGCTTCTCGTCAATGGTGCCACAAATTTCATCAAGTAATTCTCTCATTTAATTTTGAAGTGAATGCAGTTGATGATTGTGTGTATCATAAGTTCAGTGGGAGTAAATATATTTTTCTGGTTTTGTATGTGGATGACATTTTCTTGCCACAAATGATATAGGCATGTTGCATGAAACCAAGAGATTTCTATCAAGCAATTTTCAAATAAAAGATCTTGGTAATGCCTCCTTTGTATTGGGAATCCATATACATCGAGATCGTTCTCAGGGTATCCTTGGATTATCACAAAGGAGCTATATCGATAAAGTACTTAAGAGATTTAGCATGCAAAATTGCAAACCAGGTGATACCCCTGTCGCTAAAGGAGATAAATTCAGTATTAATCAGTGCCCAAAAGGAAACCTTGAAGTTGAAGAGATGCAGAAGATTCCTTATGCTTCGGTTGTAGGGAGTCTAATGTATGCTCAAGTTTGTACGCGTCCGGATATTGCATACATTGTTGGAGTGTTAGGCAGATATTTAAGCAACCCATGTATCGATCATTGGAAAGCAGCCAAAAGGGTTATGAGATATCTGAAAAGAACAAAAGATTACATGCTCACATATAGGAGATCAGATCATTTTGAGATCATTGGGTATTCTGACTCCGACTTTGCGGGATGCCAAGATAATAAAAGATCCACTTCGGGCTATGTATATCTGTTAGGTGGTGGGGCTATTTCTTGAGAAGTGCAAAACAGACACTCATAGCTTCTTCTACCATGGCAGTAGAATTTATAGCATGTTATGAGGCATCTAATCATAGGATATGGCTGAAAAATTTTGTCACTGGGCTGCGCATATTGGAAGAATTGAAAGACCGCTAAAGTTATTTTGTGACAATAAGTCAGCGTATTGTATTCCAACAATAATAGAAGCTCGACCAAGTCAAAGCATATTGACATCAAGTTCCTGGTTGTAAAGAAAAGAGTACATAGTGGTCAGATTTCTATAGAGCATATAGGGACAAACTCCATGGTTGCAGATCCTCTTACAAAGGGTGTGCCGCCCAAGGTCTTTCATGAGCATACTGCTCACATGGGCATTATAGAGCATGACGATGCTTAGATTCAGTGGGAGTTTGTATTGCTTCTATTTTATGCTTTATGTTTGGTTTGTACACACTTATGTGTTTGGATATTTTCTGATCAAAAATAAAGTATTTCATTCAGTTCAGTACACTCTGTATAATTATGTTAAAGTTTTGATCTCACTCAAGTTTAAGAAGGACCAGTTAGAAATAGACATGCTAAGATCACATTACATGTAATTTCCATGCTACACATCCACACCATGATCCATGTCATTCAGTTGTGTCAATATACGTGACCATTGATGGGTCGAGTTATGATAGATATAACAAAGGCCGCTTTGATCCTATGTTGGTATGGTTGATGGACCGGATTGGTTTTAGATACATTTCAGTAATGACAGTAAAATTGAGCTCATTTGGTTATTTTTTGTAATAATTATAAGGTTACACATATAGCCCAGTGGGAGATTGTTGAATTTTTTAATCCAACATTGGGCTTATATGTGAAATAATTATGTGTTGCGGACTGTCAAATAAGGTTAAGCCCAATTAAAAGTGATCAGCTAAGGTTTCAGTGATTTGGGCTTTAATGTATCTGATTAGGTGTGGCCCTTTAATGTGTAGAGACCTAAGGGGTTATTTCTATTTTTATGATGGGCTAAAATAGAAATACCAAAGGATAATGATGAAATTATCTATATATAGCGGTTATGGTCCCTGGATCGCACGTACGACCTTCTTTTCTGAATCCCTAGCCTAGAGAAAATTCTAAAGGGCTCTTTGGGAGTACACGTTGATCTGGAAGGCCAACCGCAGGGCTCTAGAGAGCAATCAAGTAATATGGATTCAGGTACGCTTCCGTTTATCGATTATAGATTCTTGATGATTAAACATGAATGATTCTTGGGCTTCATGGTGATGATCTTTATCAAAAGGTTCGGATCTTATTTCCAACAAGCAAAGCATAAGCTCAGAAGACTTATCATCAATGGCCATGTTGAACTTATCAACCTCTTTATTCCTTTCATACGAACACTTCGTTAGGTTGTAAAAATGGTGAAGGCTTTGTAAAGAAATGACCAAAAGATGGTTAGTGTGTTGATCTAAAATAGTCAAAAAAATAAATAAATCAATAGCGAAGCGATGAGATTAATTACCTCCATCGAAAATCAGGCAAAGTCAAAGATGAGGTTAGATCTAACTGTTGGGATTGTTTCCAACACAGATTATTTTTGAAAGAGAAATCAAAGGTAGAAGAAGGGTTTTCTCTCAAGAAGAAAAAATTAATCTATTGCGTTTCATTAAGCACATCACCATATAAATATTGTTTCTTGTTTCTACGGATAAACATAATCCTCTTATGATCTTATCCATCTGAGGCTACCCCACCAAAGCATAAAAAGATAGGCCCATTATTTAAAACCCAACTTAGACTAAATAAAATAAAACAAAATACTACAAACTAACAACCATTATATTTTAACACTCCACTTTAATGGTTGTTCTTGGATAGCCATGAGATCTCTAAAGTGTATGAATTTCTCCTTGGGTAGTGCCTTGGTGAAGATATTTGCAATTTGGTCTTCAGTCTTTACATACTTGACTTCAATTTCTTTTTCTTCTACCACATCTCTAATGAAATGGTACTTGATTTTGATATGCTTGGTGCGGCTGTGATATATAGGATTCTTTGTTATAGAAATAGTAGATTTGTTGTCACATAGCAGAGTAATAGCTTCTTCTTGCTTTTCACCCATATCTTCAAGTATTCTTCTCAACCAAATTATTTGTTGTGCTGCCAAAGTTGTTGAAACATATTCTGCTTCAGAAGAAGATAATGCCACTCTATCTTGCTTCTTGGATGCCCAAGATATAATACCTGATCCATAAAAGAATACATATCCTGATGTGCTTTTCATGTCATCAATACTTACAGCCCAATCACTATCACAAAACCCAAATAATTTTACCATATCATTCTTATTTCTTTCATACATGATCCCATAATCTTTAGTACCTTTGATGTATCTCAAGACTCTTTTTGCTTGTCCAAAGTGAATATTACTTGGCTTTTGCATAAATCTGGAAAGTAAACTTGATGCAAACATAATATCTGGTCTTGTAATTGTTAGATATAATAAGCTTCCAATAATGCTTCTGTATAATTGTGCATTGGCTTCACACCTTCATCTTCTTTCATCAACTTATCATTTACCACAAAGGTGTTTCCACACTATTACAATTTTTCATGTTGAATTTCTTGAGAATGCCTTCTACATACTTCTTTTGACTGATAAATATACCATCTTTTCTTTGACTTATTTCAATTCCCAAAAAATAATGAAGCAAACCCATATCATTCATTTCATATTTTCTCATCATATCACTTTTGAAAGTCAAGATCATATTCTCATTGTTACCAGTAATAATTAAATCATCAATATAAAGAGAGACAATGGGAATATTATTACCTTGCTTCTTCACATAAAGTGTTGGTTTACTTGGACTTTTTAGAAAACCTTTTTCATTGAAGTAGGTGTCAATTTGAGAATACCATGCGCTAGGTGCTTGCTTCAGCCCATATAATGCTTTCTTTAACTTGTATACCTTGTTTTCTTGACCTTTGATAATAAAGCCTTGAGGTTGTTCAACATAAATTTCTTCTTCTAATACTCCATTCAAGAATGCAGACTTTACATCAAGTTGATGTGTTACCAACTTTTATGTGCTGCTATAGAAATAAGAGTTCTAATTGTATCATGTCTAGCAACAGATGCAAAAGTTTCTTGATAATCAATACCAGATAATTGAGAGTATCCCTTTGCTACTAATCTTGCTTTGTGTCTTTGAATGATGCCATCTGGATTGTGTTTTTTTGTAGATCCACTTCAAGCCAATGACTTCCTTATCACTTGGTTTCTTCACTAATTCCCAAGTTTTGTTCTTCTCAATCATATTGATTTCTTTTTGCATTGCCTTATTCCATACTTATTCATGCATAGCATTTTCATAAGTTTCAGGCTCAATCATGCAAGAATTACAAGAAGCATAAATGTCACTTAACCTTCTCATTTTTATAGGAGTTGAACTTGAAGATGGACTTGAACTTGAAGTTGAAAATGGACTTATATTTGGAGAAGTTTGTAGTGAACCTTCAATCTCATTTTCTTCATTTTGAGCATCATGAATTTCTTCATCAAGAGGAATAATATTTTCTTCAACTTTCTTTTGCTTCCAATCCCAAGCAATTTCTCATTGAAAATAACATCTCTTCTTATGATCACTTGATTTTGCTTCAAGCTGAAAAGTCTGTAACCTTTTGATTTAGAATTGTATCCAACAAAGATACATTTTTCACTTACTTCATCAAGTTTATATCTCCTTTCCTTTAGAATATGTGCATAGCACACATATCCAAAGATTTTGAAATGCTTCACTGAAGGCTTTCTACCATACCAGGCTTCAAATTGTGTCATATTTTGAAGAGCTTTTGTTGGACATCTATTCATCAGATAAACTGCTGTATTTACTGCTTTTGCCCAATAAGAATTTGGAAGGCCTTTGTCTTTGAGCATAGATCTAGACGTCTCAACAATAGTACGATTCTTTCTTTCTACAACACCATTTTGCTCTGATGCATAGCCAACAGTCAATTGTCTTTGTATACCATCTGTTGGGAATTGTATCCTAAAGCCAATCATTTGATGATTGTGCTGATGTAAATTGTATATAAATTGATATATTAATAAAAGTTATTTGGCAGTTTATTCATTACAAGAACATCTTCTTAATACTCCTGAAAGTAATAAAGCCCTTAGGATCTTCCTCACGATAAAGGAGGATTTATCTTAGAAGGTCCTTAAAAGAGTTCGCGACCAAATGATATACTATGACAGGGCCATAGTACTATCAATTATAGGACGTTGTATATCATATTTGTTAGTTATCCTCTTAACCAAGGAGTGTAGAGACACTGGTATGACATACAGGTGAAAGTGTAGGAGTACATTTCACCGAACGTGACTCATTTCTGGATACTCTACTGTCAAGAGTTAATCCGAGAAGATATAGGTATAAGTATCCTTCAGACCTGAAGATCACAACCAGTGCTTACAAGCAACTCATTGTACTTAGGTGCCGGACCACCTGGATTTCTAATCCAGCTACGAAAGGTTACTGGGTGCAGTCAAGTACTTGTGGTAGTCAGTTGTGGATCAAGATGGAATTTGACCTATCCCATTAAAAGGAGAAATGCTTGTGTTTAATTTAGCAAGACCTTGGCCAAGGCACTTCATGTGAAAGTCACATGATCACTAAAGTTGAAATCACTTTATGGATTTGCTATTTAGAGTTGACAGGCTCTTAAGCCATCCTTAGCATTTGTGGTCAAGAGGATGAATTATACGGTAACTTTCTTAGGGTTCTTGGAGTTTGCTCGGCAACTCTTCGACCTATCCGAACGTTGGGTTCCATTGCTAGATGGGCACATCGATTAGTATAGAAAGTTGTTTCTATGCTACCGGCTTAGGTTCAAACCTAGAGAGTCACACGCATAGAAGTTTCCTAGGATGATCTATTTGCTGATCAACGATTGAGAATCGTATATGATTTAATTAATCAATTTGATTGATTGAATTATCTCAATTGGGTTAAGTATAATTGAATAAGATTCAATTTGGTTTAAGTCTATTAGAAGGACAAGTCAATTTCAAATATTTATTTGAAATTAGACTTGATTTGAATTTAAATAGATTCAGGACTAGCCAAATTTGATTTGGGCTTGGACCATAATCTATGTGGGTTAAGTCAAATAAATTCAGATCAGAACCCAAACCTCTCGAATATGGATCTCATATGATGAGATGGCTAAAATCTATCTCATGAGATAGAATTTAATGCATGACATTTATTTACCGAACGTCGGATTTATCCCTCGTCTCTTTGGTTTTCTCCAAACGATGGAACTAAACCAAACGCCGCGACTCCTTGGTTTTCTCCGAACATCAGAATTAAACCAAGCGCCGCGCCTTCGGCATCTCTTCGCTTTTGCCAAACGACGGATTCTTAAATGTCAGAATTAAATGTCAAGGCTAAATCGAGACTATAAATAGAGGGCATTCCCTCACCAGAGAATACAGAACAAAAATAGAACAACAATACACGATTTGTCGTGGATTGTAATTCTAAATTATCGTGGATTGTAATTCTAAAATGTTAGAATAGAAAATCCTGGTGATTCTGGTGTTAGCGGAAGCCTGGTGGATCTTGGAGAAAGATACAAGTGAGAGGATTCAAGATCAGCAAAGCTATTTTTCTGCGAGCTAGCACTCCTGGAAATTTGATCATTCAGGGCTTCGCATGGACGATACTAGAGGCCGGACGATTGAACGGCTGCAGAACAATAAGGATTTACCTACTGTTCTTAAGGTAAGTGATTTGATCCCTAGATCTTAAAGCAGGCTTCAAGATAATAGTGTAACTAGACATCTTGAAGATCAAGATATGATCTTGATATTTTTATATGCATATTTTAGATCAAACGACCCTGAATATATAGGCAAAGATATGATCTTGATGCATATTAGATAGATTAATATGTAATCTTTAATTTCCGTAATGATAATAGTTATCAATTTTTAAAAATATGCATGCCTCGAAGACTATTTCTCCCTACAAATGGTATCAGAGCCATGGTTTCGTTAATGATCTAATTTATTGCATGTAAATTAATATTCTCATTAATTGTGTAATTATGGCTAAAACTTATCACAAGGGTGTCATAGGTGGATTGAAAATCCGAATTACCCATTCAATGAGGTATTATGTGACATATTGCCGTGCGATTGTTTTATCGTTGATGCTTTGTTTAAAGAAAATTTAAATTGTGCTTTGGCATCAAAACATAGATTACACACACTCTCAAAAGATATTTTATATTTGATACATATTGATGTTGTATAAAACCATAATATTTACATGTTAGTATAAAAATATAGATATGATATATGATGGCATGATGTCTATGTTATAAAACATACAAATATTTATGAGAGTTTTATTTGAATGTCAAATATTAGTTCATAATTTTTTTTTAGATATGATCTAAATATAGGAATTATGAGTAGTAACATTATGCTTGATTAAAAATATGACATGTTAACATGAAATATATTTAATCATTTGGGTTAGCTAAATCGGGTCCATAAAGGGTTAGACTCTAAGGTTTAAATCAACTAGACTAAAAGAGTATTTGTTCAAATCTAATTAGATTAGGTTAAGAATGCTCTAAATCAAATAATAGTTGTAGTTGATCAAGTCCTTCTCTTTGATTAAACCAAATGGAAGTAGATTAGGCTCCGTGGTTGAGCATGAATCTATTAGATGGTCAAATCAGAATTGGTTAACCATATGATGTCAAGGTGGGATGGCAAGTTGCTCTAGGATCAACGATCGAATGGTTTTTAATTGGGAGCTACTCGTATTGATGCGTCTTTAACGAGTTAATGGCATATCCCTCCCATCGATCTCTCTCACCTGTCATTGTGGTGAACCATTTATGATTCAGATCATTTACCTGATTCGGGTTGACCCATGCCTGTAAGGATATCAGTATGACTGATTTAGGTGCCACTTAACCTGACTTAATCTTGTTTCATTCTACCGATTTCATAGATTCAGTGGAGAACTTGATTAGTCAATTTATCTTCATATTATTAAAATCCTCTAAAATTATTAGGTCCTTAAAATGAAATAGTTATATGATAACTAGATCATAGCCTCCCATTAAGGTGGGTGATAATGAGTCCGATGTCTTGATAATCATTGGAGGCACTCCATGCCTGGTGCTTGTCAACCATCGGAATTATCATTCATTATATGATAAGTCAGCGTAACTATTAAATAAATAGTCAGGTGAGCCGAGCTTCACTCGGGCTTGGTTGTCTATTGATAGGTTACACTGATTATATCATTTAATGGTTGGACCTAACCAGAACTTTCAGTGGAGGCACTTCATGCCTGCTGAAGAGGTACATGGGGCAAAACTGAACACTAAGAATTGTTTGGGGAAACAATTGGTTTTGAACCTACTCTTAGATGCATATGGGTTAGCCAAGCTTCACTTGGGCCTGTATGTAGTTTATGTAGATCTTAGTGCCCGCTAAAGAATTAAGAATAATTCTTCGAATTGGGGTGTAGAGGCTGCCAATTTGAACAAAATAGTGGAAGAATCTTTAGACTAAAGTCCAAGTCTTTAGACTGAATCAATTTATATACTAATAAACTTTAGTTTTTCCTTATGCAGAACATGGCCACTAATTTATCATTAAGGTCCCTATTGGATAGTGACAAATTGAATGGTTCCAATTTCAATAGCTGGTTCAGAAAACTTAAGATCGTCCTTGAGCATGAGAGGATTCTATATATTCTGAATAATCCTGCACCAAAGATACCTGATGCAAACACCCAAAGTTCTGAGAGAGACACTTATCAGAAGTGGCTCAATGATAGAACTAGCGTGCGTTGTATCATGTTAGCAGCAATGAACGATGAATTCGGTCGCCGGTTCGAGAATGCTCAGCCAGAAGAAATCATTCAAGCGTTGAATGAATCTTTCGGCACACCCGACGATGTTGAAAGGCACAAGACTAGTTGTGCTATTTTCAATGCTCGAATGAGAGATGGATCTCCTGTCACTGATCATGTATTGTACATGATCGAGAAGATAGAACTCCTAAGCAAGCTCGGCTTTCCCTTACATGAGCAGTTGGGAAAAGATGCGATCCTGAATTCCTTGCCTCCATCCTTCCGACCTTTCCTTACTCATTTTCGAATGACAAAGCCTGCAGTCAACTACCATGGTTTGTTGGGGTTGTTACAGAACTTTGAGAAGGATAACCAGCTCTCTAAGGGTTTGGTTAATGTGGTTGAAGGATCTAAGGTAGGGCGTAAACCCTTTGGGAAAGGGAAGAAGAAAAAGAATAATAAAAGGGTGCAACTGCTAGGACATCTATAAGGGGTCAGATGCAGAAGAAGAAAGTTGATAAAAGTCAAGCTGAATGCTTTCACTGCAAGATGCAAGGGCACTGGAAGAGGAACTGTCCTCTTTACATTGCCACACTTGATCCAAACAGGCCAAAGAAGAAAAAGGAGCAAGATGTTGCTCAACAAGGTATTTATATGATAACACCTTATAATTTTTCTATATATGATAATCAGACCTGGGTATTGGATACCGGGAGTCCTTTTAACATTTGCAATTCATTGCAGGGACTACAGGTCACCAGAAGATTTGAGGACAATGAAAGATTCCTAAATGTCGGCGATGGAAGATTAGTTCCAGTACTGGCATTAGGAGTTCTTGAAATAGTTTTCAATAGAAATGTCATTATACTAAATGATTGTCATTTTTGCCCAACGTTCTTATTGAACGTAATTTCTGTAGGCCTTCTGGCCAAAAATAATTATGAAATTTCAATAAAGGATGTTACTTTGAATATCATTATGAATGGAGTCACTGTAATGACTGGGCATTTATCTAATGGCATTTATATATTATCACAGCCTGTGAATGTAGTGTACCAATCAAGTAAGCGCCCTAGAACAACTGATGTCACAGATATTTATCTTTGGCACCATCGGCTGGGTCATATCAACAAGAACAGATTAAACAGGTTAACTCAGGAGGGCATCCTTCGAGTTGATGATTGTGAATCATTAACTACCTGTGAATCATGTCTTCTTGGTAAAATGACCAAGTCATCTTTTACTGGAAAAGGTGAAAGAGCCAAAGAGCTATTGGGTCTAGTACATACTGATGTATGTGGACCAATGA